>JACSYO010000324.1:1992500-2290000 GCA_016806645.1 Ophiodon elongatus | reverse complement strand
CAATGAAAATTAGGACTTGTCTTCATAAAAGTTTATTCTGATAAATTAAGCTGCACTGGAGTTTTTAGGCTTATGTCAAATCATAAACATGTGCAGTTTGTCAGAGAAGACAAGAGCTGAGGTCATGAGATGGATCTCAAAATGTGGTGTCACGTCATGTTGCAACAGCAGTAATATCTGTTCTGTCTCAGTACATCAATACTATAACTTAAACTGAGAGCTACAGCGTTTTTTTCTTCTTTAGGTTCCTGTGAGCCACACATTTGAGTTTACTACGGGCTATCTGCGCAATAATTGTCCCCCAGGGGCCATATGAACGGGCAGTTGTCGTACGTGAAAGTAGCAGCCGCTCTTGGTATATAACATATAACGTAACAAATCTCATCCCTTCTCTTATCTAATTTAGTCATGCCTCTCGTCTCGAGGTTTTTAGGGTGGAGAAGTCGCGAGCTGCCAAGTGGGCGGTGTCGGTCAAACGCAGGTCGGTATTAAAGGGCCCGCAGGCCGTTCACCTGCTAGTTGCCGAGAGGGAGCGATGCTCTGACGTCGGAAACACCTGCTTTCGTCGGCAATTAACTAAGGTGGCAACAGGGTTGAAACCGGTCGCGGAGTAATACAATAAAAAGGGTAAGTGAGCAGGTTTCTGTTTTTCGAAGTCTAAACGGACTCTTATGACATTTAATGATTCAAAATGTGTTCCGAGTATTAAAAGGTTGCAGGGCTTTGGTTTGTTGGTAAACTAAAATTGGTCGAGTCTTTCCTTTCCCATATTCAAGCTCGCGCTCTTTGAGGGACGTGTGTGAATTGCGTTAATAATCATATAACTACATTAACAATTGTAGGCTAACATAAGTTAATATACGAATATAGGCTTTATGCGGTTCTGTTTGCATTGTCCATGACACCGTGAGTACGGGCTTTAACGGGGAATCATGTTTGCCAATAGGTAATTCGTGTGTAATAAAGTTCCTCCACTCTGTAGCCTTCATGAAGTCCCCTTAGGCTCCGTGAGAGACGGTGTAACGTTACTCGTGTCCTGCTGCTGTACTCCCGCAGTTGAACCAGCGTCTCTGAGCCTCCCGTTACCGGCTGAAGCATGGAGCCCGGCGCCGGGGTGAGGGAGAAGTTCTTCATCGTGATCCGCGGCAAGTCGCGGAAGGGCTTCTGCCGGGGATGCGTGGGCCGCGTGGAGGCGGAGGTGAAGCGCGGCGAGCTGACGGGGCTGCTGTACAGCGGCGGCAGCAACGCCGGGAGCCCCAAGAACGGAGGCACCGTGAGGCGGGAGGACACGTACCCGCTCACCCGCCACCAGGCGCAGCTGCTGCTCTTCGTCTCCCCGCCGAAAAAACGCGTGGACCTGCTGTGCAAACCGCAGCTGTTCTCGGCCGTCTGCGAGCTGTCTCAGGGCGACCTGGTGGTGGTGAAGCACAAGAAGGGCCACTTGCCCGCGCTGGTCAAGAACCTGATGCAGATTGGGCAGAAGGAGGACAAAGATGACCTGTACTTGCTCGGCTTTGAAGTGGAGTTAGTGGTGGGTGAAGTGTGAAGGAACCAAGTGTAGTGGATTTATAGGTTGGAGAGATGAGTGACTGCAAAATGCACATGTGGACAAGAGTGTTGAGTGTCTGTTTTCCTTTTTGCCTTTCCTCCAGGACAGTGATTCCAGTCTGTCATCCAAGAAGCCTGATCCTCTGCCCCTGTTCAGTGCAGCGGACATCGTCCAGGTGGTCCCGTCCTACTCCGTTCCCCATGGTCTGCAATGGAAAGACGGACAATATGGGGGTACGTTTAAAAAGGTCAAAGTCCCAGCTTCCTTGACTCCTTCAAAGTCAACAAGAACCACTCCTTCGCCACAAGATAGTTGGTGGTGGTGTCCTCAGCTTTATCAAACTAAATCCCTTTAGTTTGGGATACTATATTAAGCCCTTTTCTTGTTTAAAAAAAAACCCTCTCCAATCAGATAATTAAATCTGACAATTAAAAGATTTCAGAAAGCATGTGACTCCAGAGGGGGGTGCAAAAGAAGCGGTCCCAGTACACAACTGGAATAACTGGTCCTGTTGCTGTGATATGTGAAACCACAGATTCATCACATGGTCTCATTGTGAACTCTGAGCTGTCTACATACCTCATATGTAGACCTGCGCTTTGTTAGCCTGAAGTCAATCTGATGAGGAAGGTTGTGACGAGTCTAAAAAAAAAAAAGTCTGACTTCTAACCATCGGCTTCCATACCTCTCCACAGGTCTAAACAGAAAGGGGGTGACGCGCATCAATTCCATGCCGAATATAGGATCTCAGGCACGACAAGTTTGGGAGAACCGTACAGAGCAGAGTGTCATCCAGAGCCAAAGTTCAAGCACATCTCATGTGTCTTTGGAGGTGGGCTCCATGGTGGAGGTGCTTTCCAACTCGGGGGTCACAGTGTATGGGGTCGTCCAGTGGTTGGGGGTCCCAGAAGGGAAGACTGATAAATGGGCTGGGATTGAATTGGTGAGTGACTAAAACATTTTTGCAGAGTTGCGTTTTCTCTTCGCTTTAGGCATCTTCCTGATGCGGTTCTCACTGTTTCAGGACTATGAGGTGAACGGCTGCTCTGATGGGAGGTACGGAGAACAGAGGTATTTCACCTGCAAAGGGGGCAGGGCGTTGTTTGTTCCCGTCACAAAGTGCAACCCTGATGGCAGGTTCGTCCGCACGTCTACAGGAGGGGAGAACTTCAAACCCGCCGACACACCTCCAGGTTAGACATCCTTCAGAATTTCCTCCACTGAACTGTGTTGGACTCGGTAGTACACTACACAAAATTTAAAAGAGAATTGGCAAACTCTTAACTTGTGATCAGGGAGCCAGTATTGTGTAAATAGGTGTTTTTCAATCCTCTGGAGACATGTCATTTATGATTCACACATCCTCCCGGGATCAGTGTTGTAATGTCACACTCGGGTTGAACATTCGTTTAAAAGTCTGACTTCTTTTCACACCCTTCTGAAGAGAAATTAAGTTCATTGCTCCTGAAACAATGCACGGTTTGTGGCAGTGTTTTTTTATCAGTGAACTTCTTGCTTTTGGAAGAGCAGGTTAATCAGTATTCACAAAGACAAAGTGTGATTGTCCGGTCTGACCGCGTGTAAGCCCGGTGAGACCCAAAGCTACGAGTAAAATGCAGAAGTCTGTGTTCAACTGCCATTTTGAGATCTGTTTTTTGTGTTTGCTTGCCATTTTCAGTTCCACTGTTTGAGGATTCAGAGGAGGATGCGCCTCCTATCCCTGAATCCGAGGCCTTGTCTTTGTTAGTGGGACGAATGAAAGGGATTCAGGGTCACATCAACTCCTGTTACCTTGATGCCACACTCTTCAGGTAAAACCAGTTCAACGCCTCTCAGGGCATTTGATTCTCAAGGAGCACAACAATATTGATTTAATTTAGTCTCATTATCTCAAGTAATTTTTACTATGAGGGTTTGTACAGTACAACTTGAATGAGCACAGTGAACTGTGTTCAGATAAGTGCAGAGTTGACAAAACAATGTGTTTTTTTTTTTTTTTTCTGCCTTCAGTTTGTTCGGCTCATCCGTGACCCTGGATAATATCTGTGGAAGACAAGCTGACACGGAGAAACCTGTAACCTGCACTCTGAGAAAAATAGTCAACCGTTTGCGCAGGTATAAATGCCGTCTTCAAGACCGTGTTGCTCTCAAGCCTTGCATTATCACCTAGTCAGCAAAACAAGGAACACAATGACATCTTACATAATCTAAAATGGTAAACGAGTACTCTGTCTTTTAATGATACTTAATCTACATGCAAACACAAGAGAGTGCATGTGCTTGAAGCTTTTCTGAAACATAATGAAGGGTGTGTCTTTGTGTGTGCTGCTGATTGTGTTTGTGTACTCAAGTGTGTGTGTGTGTGTGTGTGTGTGTGTGTGTGTGTGTGTGTGTGTGTGTGTGTGTGTGCGTGCTTACTGATATCTAATGTACTTGTTGCAGACAAGGGTTTGTGCCTGCAGCGAGTGTGATGAATTTCCGCAAACAGCTTGGCTGCGACACCTTCCGAACAGAGGAGAAAGGTACACGCCCATATCTTGCAATGTGCATTGTTAGAAATTATCATTAAGTCATTGCGATGTTACATGCTGAAGCCTACTGTTAAAGTTCCGTATGTCTTTTTGCAGACCCAGAGGAGTTCATCACGGTCCTCTTTCAGAACGTGCTTTGCATGGAGCCACTGCTCAAGCTCAGGTAGGACCTTAAGCCACCCAGTATTAAAGAGCCTGTCCCATGTGACTGCGTAAAGTTGCTGAAATTCAGTTTTTCCCCTTTTTTCTTTATTTTTTTTAGATCGGGACAAGAAACGTCTCAGGGTGCCTACACCTTCCAGATCTTTCTGGAAAAAGACCAAATGGGACCGATGCCCACCGTCCAACAGCTGCTGGACACGTCCTGCCTGTCAGGTGACCTCAAGTTTGAAGAGGTGAGTGTTTGCTCCTGTTAAAAGGAAAAGGAGCCTGAAGTGGTTTATCACGCCTTCTTTCTGGACAGCAATGTAATCGCCTTTACCGTTTGTCCCTCAGATGCCGTCCTGTTTAATGGTTCAGATGCCGAGGTTTGGAAACAAGTACAAGATGTTTTCTCACATAATTCCCTCCACTGAGCTCGACGTCACAGATCTCCTATACAACTGTGAGAAACGGACCTAGTCTGCATTGTTTTTTAAATCATGTAGCATGTGAATGGATTTTATTTATTTTTTTGAGTGTTTTTAGGGAGCTTAAATATGCTTACAAATCGCCTACTTTTCCCAACAGCTCCAAGGGAATGCTTCGTCTGTGGGCATGTGGCAGAGTACGAGTGTCTTCAGTGTCTACCAGATCGCAAACTGCAGCCAGGGAGAATAAAACAGTACTGCTCTACCTGCAACGCACAGGTCCGCCAGAGATCCATGTTGGATGTCCAATATCTCACTGGCCGGACTTGGAAACATGTTGAACTCTCTACTTATTTTTCTCTCAGGTGCACACCCATCCCTCACGGCAGGGTCACTCCGCCAAAGCTCTAGCAGTACCAGCCGATGCGGCCTCTGATTCTCCTGTGCGCAGGCACATGATGCAACTGTTTGCTGTGCTCTGCATTCAAACCAGCCACTACGTGTCCTTTGTCAAATTCGGCCCTGATCCTCGCTCCTGGCTCTTCTTTGACAGCATGGCAGACAGATGCGGTAAGATAGCTTTCAGCTTGTTTTTTTTGTTTTTTTGGCATTATAGAATTGAACAAATCATTTTATTCTGATGTTCGTGCAAACTCTGCCTTGTTTTGTTTTTCCCTACGAAGTGGTTACCCGTGACTGCCTTATTTTCTGATAAGGCAGCTCCGACAGTGTTGGACAAAGCCACACTCGTGACGTCTATGACTGGTCTTTATCTCTTCTTGAGCTGATCTAATCTTAAGGCTACTCATTCTGACAGGTGACGATCAACGTGGCTACAACATTCCCGTGATCCGAGCCTGTCCGGAGTTGGGCGACTTCCTGTCCCAGCCGGAGGAGGAGCTGGCTTGTTCGAACCCCTCCCAGGCTTCTGAGCTGGTGCGCAGGCTGCTGTGTGACTCTTACATGTTTTTATACCAAAACCCAGATACGCCACTTTCGAAGCCGAGCCAGCAGGAGTCTTAGACGCTTGTGAGGACGAGGACATGGCGTTCCAATAACAGTGCCTTTAATAACCTTGCATCTGTGCGTAATCGACTGGATCATGTGTTTATTAGATACAAGTGGCAGGAATGGAAACGGATGTTTCTGACATCACGAAGGAAAACAATATTGTGGAAGAGAAACTGACTGTGAATGATCGTAGTTAAAGTTGATGTAGATATG
Organism: Ophiodon elongatus; assembly: GCA_016806645.1. Lineage (NCBI taxonomy): Eukaryota > Metazoa > Chordata > Actinopteri > Perciformes > Hexagrammidae > Ophiodon > Ophiodon elongatus. Next base: position 2,284,127 of record JACSYO010000324.1, on the reverse strand, counting down.
TAAGGAGAGAGAGAAAGAATCTCAGTCGGTGCTGAGGCTAACTGCCCCCCCCCTCACTCCCCCTCCAGACAGACTGAGCACAACAACACTGCTCTCCAAACACCAAACGGTGTCAAACCAATTATAACACAACGTAAAGAAAACTATTTGGAACATTCAGAGCCACAGTAGATCAGAATGTTCTCTGTATCTCTCTACTGTCGGAGATCAAGTACAGGCTAAAACCACAAACTGCAAATCCAAATAGGAAGACACACAAAATCATGGCAACCAAAAAAAGAGAAACTGTGTGTGGTCACTGTTCGACAGGTGAAGCTGAGACAGAGTTGCACTTCCTCCTAAATTGTAAAACATTCAATGAAATGAGGAACAATTATTTTTGACAAATTCAACTCTGTAATCCCAGATTTTCAAAGAGTTTAATAACCTCTCCAAATTGAAAATACTCCGAGGAGACGGAGACGAGGCATATCTTGCTGCCCAATATGTATCAACACGCCACAGCCTGAGGGACAGTGAATGACCTCGACACGCATGCATGTTTGTTCAAATGTAATTGTAACAATGTACATATCATTATTATACAACAATCATATTGTTGTGTTATTAATATTATTGTGGACCTTTTTCATTTTGATGCTTTAGAAATGTTTTTTTGTTTTTTTTTTACTTTTCATGCCAATAAAGCCACATTGAATTGAATGAGCAGTCAAACATTCCACTCTAAACTCCTCAACAATGCCTTCTTTATCTATTGAATGTCTTGCTGTTGCTACACTGAGATTATTTACACCAATAATTTTTCAAAGGAAACCCATAACTGTCTAAATTGCTGTTTTTAGGCTGGTTATTTGGAAAGTTAAAGTCCACTCAAGCACTTGGTGACTTGTTTGTGCGATATTTTTTTTTCTCTGAATTGTCAGTTGTGACCTAAAACTCTCACTGAATCCTCCCAGGTCATGTGAACGACACGCTTTTCTTGTTGTTGATGGGCTGTCTCTTGGACGAAACGAAGATTGGAATGTAGGGGGTAATCTGGGTCAATTGGGACACTAGCATCGCCACAAAATAACCTTCCATTACTCGCAAGCTACTTGAAGAGTAATGACAATAATTTGGCCCCTGAATAGATAAAGGTGTCTGCTCACAATTGATCAAGTTTCTTAAAGCCCAACCCAAATGGGAAAGGCATAATTTTGTTAAATGCACAAGGAATGCATGTTGGGACACTTGTGTTGCAGTCTAAATTTTTTACACTCGAAGGTTTACGACGTGCCTTTGTTCAGAGTTCTTTGAGAAAAAGAAAACATTTCTAGAATGATTATATTCGCACAAGGTCGAAACTATAAACATTACTGTCCCAAAAAACCCCCCCGGTTAATTGTCCCAGGAAGAGCAGACAGAATTGGGACTTATGTGGTCGCTCCCAACAACAATAGAGGAGGCTGACACTTGCATCAACTGACAGGCTAGAAAATAAGCTTTCCAAAGATGTGTTATGTATGTGGTGTAACTAAATACAACATGGTAGAAGAAAAGCAACAAAAGGGCTAAACATTTTCTTACACGCTGCAGATTTCCAAACTGAATACAATGTGAGGACTATTCAGAAGGTCTCCACTTTGAGGTTGAAAGAGAAGAAGGTATGGCTGAGTATGAGCATGGTGAATGGCATCGGCCATGAAAAAGCCCCTGTCCACCTGACCCTACTCTCCCCTCCATGTTGTACTTCGTGTTGGATTTACTGTCAACAATTTCACTGTGTGCAGATTTTACATGGGCATATTACTGGATCTGTGTTGTGTCTGTAGTTTTAATTAATCAAATCTCAATGCAGTTGGAAATCGATGAATTATCATTGAACATAATTTTATTATGCTAAAGATTAGCGCGCAGAGCCCCTTTAAGAAGATACACCACTGCCTATCATCATGCTTTTTACCAGTCATTTACAGTGTGGAATAATGAATTTCGATCTGTTTCATCAACTACATCTAAAACCTCTTTTTATGCTAAATATTAAGAGTCTAGACTAAGGTAGTGCTTTAATCTGTGAGGACAGGTGAGCCCCATGAGGTAACATTATGGACTGCAATGCCCTCTTGTGGACAAATATGAGTATGCCATGAACATCCTAACTGATAAATACTTAAAAATATATATAATGTTCTTATTACCAGTATGTATATAGGCCCACCAAACCACGCAAGCATGTATATTATTCTCATAACCTCTGAGGGGAAATATCCATTAAGAAATAGTATTGGCTTTCAAAAAAAATGCCCATAAAAGTTGTTTAACAAATGTCAAAGTGCAAGCTGCCATGCCGTTGTAATAAATGTAAAAAATATTTTAAAATGCTGGTGTTTTTAGATGCTGTACTGTGTATTCAGATTTGGCTATTTAGTTATTCAGTAGTCATCTATCAACCATAAAAACACTACATATTTTTCATTCATAATCTGAAAATAATGAAACATACACCAGCTGGCATGAGACCAAAAACTACTTGTTTTAGGACATTTCAACTGTTTAATATTCTGAACCACACCTTTGAAATCCAATTCCCTCAACTCCAGTCTTTCTCTTTGAGTTATGTGATAGGATTGTTGGTTGCGGAGGGCAAGGCAGCTCCTGTCTGTTACGTGCCACACATGTTGGCCTCCACCGTGCTTGAAATCACTAAAATACTTATTGTTTGACATGCAGGATCACTCAATGACACACGGGTGGGGCACGCACAGTATCTGGAAGGACAGACCTCTTCAGGCATGATGATGTTGATGATATGAATGCTGTTGTTACTATTACTAGTAATATGTACAAAGAGCTGCTCGTCCCTTCTGCGCTGTCACTCATCAGAGACAAACAACAGAGCAGAAGAGCACCTAGCCCCCGGAGCAGCTCGATCTCCCGGTGCATGTGTATCACTCACTCGGGAGGACCGTGTGTGACCATCGTGGGCCCGGAGAGCAACACGTTTTACCGAGAGGAGGAGCCACGCTGCTCTCCACCATTTAAACTGGGGGCGCATGCGCAGTAGCGTACAATCGGGACTTAAATCTCTTACACAACTGTGTCTTTTCTTCATTCTGCCCACATCTGCTCGCCGGCGTGTGGTCTACCGACACGTTACTCCTTTTTGATCCGTTTCAATCAAACGACACGTAGGAAATGAGTGGGGACCAGGTAATGAACGGTTACGATGTGTTGCTCCCTTTTCTTCTGCCCGGCCGGTCGAGGTAACTTGGCTAACTGTGGACCGCTAGCGCGCGTTAGCCCACTATGTTTGTAACGTTACGCCAACTCATTTTGTTGTTAACAGCTTTGTGACACGTTTCATCGCGTTTGTGTCGGTGGTGTGACTGAGAGGGGCTATCTGTGTAGGGGTAGGGGCTGTGGGGCCGGGCAGTAACTCCGGGGCAAAGCGGGGTAGCGGCACATTTGGTGTCGTTAGCCGACGTTAGCCGCGGCGCGTCGGTGTCAGCCGCTGAGCAGCGCTACGAGCCAGCGGAGCGAGCTAGCCGACCTAGCCGAGCTAGCATAGCAGCTAACAAACTCCCGTCGCTGCCCAGCAAGTTCAAAGTTAGTTAGCCACGACCATATTTAACACCCGTCTGTTTGTGGGTTTTTTTCAGATCGACTGTGGCTCTCGGTTCAACGGTAAGTTTGTGACACGCCGCCAGCCGGTTACCGGGGTGTTTTCCTCACATTGTGACATGTCTTCACCGCTCCGGTGTAACGTTACGGTAGTTCTCAGCAGAGGACAGAAATGGCGTCCAGAGACTAAGTCCTCTGTCTCACTCTCAAGCGCCTATTGTTCAAAAGGGAGGTCTAATAAAAGCTTTTCCGATCGGTATTTTCTCGATGCGAATTATTATTGGTACACACCTAGAGGTGTTTTATCAGTTTATCCCATTATAATATATTTATGGTGGGCTTTTAATGTCACAATTCTCACCTGAAAGTGAGGGTTTGGGGGTTGAGGACTTAGTCTCTGCGCCATTTTCTTTTTCGGTGTAGCGGCCTGACTGCACCGCGAGCTGAACCCAGGCTGCGAGGTGCAGCCGGCTGTGTGGAGCAGCACGCCGCTTCATAAGGACCTCACCTAGTGACCGAGAAGTCCGGTTTAATACACTATTGTTAACGCTTTTTAATGGCGTGAGTTATTTGTATTGTAGCTACATGTCCACATGCGAGGAGAAAGTGAATCGTTTTAAGTTGGATCCACATTTCAACTGTCAACGCATCATGTCAACAACTTTAAGTCGTCGTCATACAAGTTAAGACGACGTATTTCTTTATTTGAGCATCCTGGCCATCTTAAAAGTATAAAATTTGTTTTTTTGGTTAATATTTCATGGTATTAGGCTTTGTCTGTTAAAGGTCAATAAACCTATATCAAGCATACACGGTGGGGACCACCCATACCCATACCAAGAAAACAAAGTGTTTTTTCTTTAAGTCCAGTTAAGCAGGACCGTGGCATACACTTAAATACCTTGGGCAAAATATTCACTGTCTGGTTCAGTGAAGTGATTCAGCTGTTTGTATAAACTACACATGGGTTATTGATCTGAGATTCACTTCTCTATGCATCTGGGATGCTTAAAATCATCTACACAACTCTAGCGGTCTGCTTATTTGGTTTTTGTTTATCGTCAATGGGGCGACACTTGACTGAGACACAAAGCACCGTGGCTTCATTTGCATTTGCCAGAGTGATCTTCATTCCTGCCATACTAGACTGTCTAACTTCATATGATTAACTACCAAGGTTGGCTTTTTAAAGAGCATCTTAACTCTGGCCGGGTTCAAAAAGATGAAATAAGTCAGTGCTTTTAACCATTTACCAGCACAAATTGTACTTAATGCATACATGATGGTTTAGCACAACTTGTCTGCTAGCCAATCACATCAGTCACATGTTCTGAATGTTTGTATTTCATCTGTGAACTGTTGAGTGTTGCTCAAAATTCTTCAGTATGTAACGGAGTGCAAAAGTGCCCATTCATGGAAGTTGTATTAAAGTGATTTGGTTTAGTTCTGAGAAGACTGCACAAATTAACTCTCTTCAAATGCTAGATAAACAAAGTCAACTAGTTTTACAATGATACATGTAACAATCAAGGTAACGCTTCACGTCTGTTTTGGGCTTAGCGATTCTTTGAGATCAAATCACTGTGATCAAAGAATTTCAGCGTGAACGTGTATGCTGTTGGGCTGTTGGTTTGTTTGCCACTGGCGACCAACAAGGGGAACATTATGAATAATTTATTTTTAGGATATGTTCCTAGACAAAGCTGTCACGCTGCTCCTGAACAGGTCTATAGCTGGTCAGTCATACCCAAAAGCATGTAGACTTGAATTTAGTGTTTGTTTTGATGTCAAAGTTTGGGTGTTTGCACTTTTGGTTTTGATGATTGCCATTATTCCCTCCTTAAGACGATTCATTTTTTTTTCCAGCTGTGGTTTACAAATTAAAAGAGGATGACTTTCTTCACTGACGTGTTGCAACCTGTCTGTTTCATATTGTTTCATAAACAATGAGGCTCATATGGGCAGTAGGTGGTGCTGTGCTACTGTGTAATACATTTTCTGTCTACTTTGTGCATGACATTCAGACTGTGGTGCATGTTCAGACCTTGTGTCTAGTCATTTAATTCATGTTTTTACCAGGGGGAAAACTGGGGGGACTTGGTGCTTCCCAAGTTGTCGATTTGATGCGCTTGTGCACTTTTGTTAGTCTCTCCCACTTGAGTATATTATAATAATTATGGTCATTACGTATTGTACATAAATGTAGGTACACAACAGTCCTACCATTTCTTCAGTCCATTGTTGGGTTGTTTCAATCAATATCTTTCACTCTTGAAGGTGACATTGTTTTCTTCTCAGACTCTCACAAGCATAAAGACAAGTATAAAGAGAAGGAACACAAACATAAGGACCACAAAAAGGATAAGGAACGGGAAAAATCAAAGCATGGCAACAGGTATGGTGTGTGTGCTTCCAGATTCTTCATACATGCATGTTTCTGGTGGTATAGTTGCTCAAAGTGGATCAGACACACCACTTGATCATGGCAGTATTTCCTTCTTTTGTATTGAATTGCGGAAGGTAAAACAACCGTAATACATTTTGTATTTATATTTTCTTAACTCAAGCGATCACAAGGACCCCTCTGACAAAAAATACAGAGACAAGGAAAAGATGAAGCACAAAGATGGCAGCGCAGACAAATACAAGGACAAGCACAAGGAGAAGAAGGTGAATTACCATGCACATAATTCATGGAGGAATGCACATGTGGTTATGCATGTTATGATTTTAGTGTTCCTCGGGAATCATTCTGAGATATGAAGCTCTGTCACATGATACACATGTACCCTACTTGCCATGTACAACATGCACTCATTTTCCACCTGTTTCCATAATGAAATATTTGATAAATATGTCCATTCAGCCAGGACATATGAACAAAAACATAGAAAATGAATTACTACATGTGTAACACATTTTTATTTATTTTTTGTTCTGGAAAATTGCCTTTGCGAAACAACATATAGAAAATAAAGTGAATTCAATTAGTCTGCAAATAGGGTATAATATCAGACAGATTCTTGGACACGCCTATATAATTCTACATATTGTATTATAATTCTATAATACAATGTATTTTGAATCCAAGATAGCAAACAATTGAGATGCTCTTGCTTCTTTGCCTGAGATCAGACAGAATTGTCAACTCTTTACTCTGTTTTAGTCGACTTTTTAGTTGTTGGTGTGGGCGGGTTCAAAGGTCTGGACACTAGCTTCTACCGCTGGGAACCAGCCAACTATCTCTTATGCAGAAAGTACTAATATTTCAGTATTTAACGACTGGACTGATTAAGCTTTTATTATGCAGACTTGATATAATTTGCCATGTCTGTTTTACAAGGTTTTTCCCTTAACAACTTTGTGTGGATCTTTCAGATGAAGCCCCTTGATGTAAAAGTCAAAAAGGAGAATGGCTTTGCCAGGTATGAATGTTAATCTTTTTTTTAAAGTACATTTACTCTACCATCAGATTTTCTTTTTTTAATATGAAGCCATTCCTGATTTTGAATGTTTTTGTTTTTGCAGCCCTCCACAAGTGAAGTCTGAGCCTGAGGATAATTTTTACCACTCTCCTAAACATGAGAAGTCTCTAAAAAGAGAACGGGATGACGATAACGAGTGAGTGGTTTCGCAATTAGGCTTCTTGTATGTCCTCCGTGTCTGTTTCAGAGGCTTGGGGGTATTTCGTAAAGTTGTATGTGACCAAATTTGTAACACAAGTATGTTTTTCAGCTCTGAATTCAAGCCCAAAAAAGTTAAGATTGAAAATGACAAGAAGGTCAAGAAAAGGAAACCAGACGAGGAGGTAAGCGAATGCCAGCTTGGGTTTGGTCTTTTTCGTTAAATGGTGAAAAGGGGCCCCTTTACTCCTATATGTTCTGGAAAGCCCAATTGGAGAGGCTTAAGCTTTTTTTCTTCTTCTTGCTATTACTGCCATTTTCTTTTGTGCCAACATATGAACAAAATAACTTGGTTTCTCTTCCCTTTTTTTAAAAAAAAAAAAAAAAAAAAAAAAGGATATTAAGCCCAAAAAGACAAAAAACAAAAGAGCAGTCGCTGATGGAAAAAAGAAAGCAAAGAAAGAGCCAGAGGAGAAGTGGAAATGGTGAGTTATTCATGCCAGCCAGCTGAACGATACCTAAATGCCGATCCATGTGGGGGTGGCGCGAGTGTGGATGTATTTTTGCGTTCTTGTTGGCTCGAGTAATGTTTTTTTGTTTCTCTGGTATATTCAAACTCCTTAATGGATTGAATCATTTGGTTAATTCCAGGTGGGAGGAAGAGAGATACACAGACGGCTCCAAATGGAAGTTTCTGGAACACAAAGGACCTGTTTTTGCACCACCGTACGAGCCTCTTCCTAATCACGTCAAATTTTACTATGATGGTAAGATTGTTTCTCTCAATGGAGTCAGTCAAACACTATACTGTTGAACCATGCAACATCATGTCTGTGGAGGACAAAGCACACCTTTTTTTTTTATTATTATTTATTTTTCTAAACATTTTAGGTAAGCACATGAAGCTCAGCCCAGAGGCAGAAGAGGTGGCCACGTTCTTTGCCAAAATGCTGGACCACGAGTACACCACAAAGGATATCTTCCGCAAAAACTTCTTTAAAGATTGGAAGAAGGTAGGAAGAAAAGGCGCGTGGAAATAAAATGACACAGCTTTTGTGACATTGGTAGAGTCTTGTGAAGCGACTGTTCAAAGATTTCCGTTTTTGAGCGTGTACCGTGTTTTGCGCATGCAGGAAATGTCTGCAGAGGAAAAGACTAAGTTGACAGACCTGAAGAAGTGCAACTTCACTGAGATGAGCGACTACTTCAAGGCACAGTCTGAAGCCAGGAAGGCCATGTCGAAGGATGAGAAACTGGTAAAGTATTACATTGTCTCAAAACTAGGGAAACCGCCAACATAGTGGGCCACCCAGTGTATCAACCAGCCATACAGGACAATGGTCCAACAATGTAACCCGTGTTACCTTTTGTTTAATTCCATAGTTGTTGTAAAATTGATAAAATACTAGGCAGCCACATTAGCCCTTTTGTCTGAGTCGACCCTGATCCCAAATGTTTTTGTGATGAGGATCTGAAGAAGTCGGTTATTAAAAAGTAATAACTTTGAAATGTCAACCATGCTACACAAACAACTACTTTTTGGCAGTGTGTTTTTCAAGTAAAGTTCTTATTCAAATGCACTACCTGGAATAAGTATCAGAGTATCAGAAGTCCAAATGAGACGGAGTGGGTGCCTTTTTTTAAAAAATTATTGACGGGTAGAGATCTTATGTGTTTTGTTTCTTTCCCTTTGTAGAAAATAAAGGAGGAGAACGAGCGGCTCTTGCAGCTGTACGGCTTCTGCATCATGGACAACCACAGGGAGCGCATTGCTAACTTTCGCATTGAGCCCCCGGGCCTGTTCCGCGGCCGTGGAGACCATCCTAAGATGGGCATGCTCAAACGTCGCATCAGGCCTAAAGACATCATCGTCAACTGCAGCAAGTCAGTTGTTTTTTGTTTTTTGTTTAGTTCTTCCTCGCTTTTCCGATGCTGGTGAACGGATGTTTTAAGTGAGCATAACAGTGACATGTTTTATTCATGTGCTCCTCACAGGGACTCCAAGCACCCAGAGCCTCCTCAAGGCACTAAGTGGAAAGAGGTTCGTCATGACAACAAGGTCACTTGGCTGGTGTCGTGGACGGAGAACATTCAAGGCTCGATCAAATACATCATGCTGAACCCCAGCTCAAGGATCAAGGTGGGCTGAGGGGCTGCACGGCAAGGCGCTTTAGACCTGGTTTGAAATAGTTTTTTAGGGCTTAATGACAACTTATCACGGCAACCTCATCTGGAAGATGCATTTTCTGTAACTGAGTTAATGTTTCATTGTTACTTTTCTCAAGGCCTTTTTACAATCTGTTAAAAATAAACGTTGCTGCACGGGATTGTAGAAATTGGGACAACGCTGTCACATGACATGCTGTACTGTGCAAAAACCTTACTAATTTAATTTGTGTTCATAAGACTACATGTTGACATTGAAACATAGCCCCATCTAATTCATTAGTTACTCATTTGTTTGAACCGTTTGGCTGCAGGGAGAGAAGGACTGGCAGAAGTATGAAACTGCTCGTCGACTGAAGAAATGTGTGGACCGCATCAGAACCCAGTACCGTGAGGACTGGAAGTCTAAGGAGATGCGGATCAGGCAAAGGGCTGTGGCACTCTACTTTATCGACAAGGTAAGGGGCATCCTGCAATTCTAAATAACGACTGGCTTGCTGGACCTTATCCCTCACACGTTGGGCAGAGTGTATAAAGCTTTAGGGAGTTAAATGCTGCAAAAAAAATATTTTTTAATACAGTGACTGTTAATTGCGGGGGTTTAGCGGGTGCCTAAACACTAGCCAAAGGGAGGGTAATGTCTTTGTAAGCTGGCTTTAATCCAGCTGTCCTGATGTACTCTAGCTGGCTCTGAGAGCGGGTAACGAGAAGGAGGAAGGAGAGACTGCGGACACAGTGGGCTGCTGCTCGCTGAGAGTTGAACACATCAAACTCTATCCAGAGAACGACGGGCAAGAGTTTGTGGTGGAGTTTGACTTCCTTGGTAAGGACTCCATTCGCTACTACAACAAAGTCCCTGTGGAGAAACGGGTAAGAACTGTAAATCAGTGTTTTATTGTTTTGAGGACGCAAACTTTGCCTCTGTATTCATGTGTGTTCTGCCTTTTTTTTTTTTTTTTTACTCTAGGTATTTAAGAATCTTCAGTTGTTTATGGAGAACAAGGAGCCGGATGACGACCTGTTTGATCGCCTGAATGTAAGCAAAACATAACCTGGGGAAGAAAACTATAAATACGCTTTCTTTTTTTAGCACGGGGAAAGAAATGTCACTTTTGCATAGATGTTTATTTGAGAAGAGGGTTTCTAAAATACCAGAGGCCTGTACTACAAAGCAGGATTCAGGGTTAGCACGCTAACTTCAGGTTTTAAAGAGGCCGGTCTGAGAATGGGAGCTTTTCGATGGCCTCTCAACGACTCACCACGTCGATAGCTGGTGGCTCATGGCTGACGTTTCTGACAGTGTAAACTACGGGGGAAGTGCTGACTGAGCCAACTGAGTTTACCTGCAGGGTAGATCCAGGGCTTCCACGACAACGCGGCCGTTAGCTAACCAGTGGGGCACTAAAAGCTGCCGGTCTGGCTATATAATCCTATAATAATAATATAGGATGACAACACTCACAGGGGGACTTCATTACTCCACTATATCTTTACATAGCAAGTAGATTGCTACTATATTTATGTTCAGGCTGCTAATACAGCTTCTTTAATCTGCTGACCAATCTAAGCTTGGTGTGCGTGTCTTGAGATAATATTCCATACAAATAAGTAAAATTCATCCTGCAGGCTAAAAGCAACACCGATGAAACTGCCAAATGCAGAAAGGACAGCTGGTAGAAATTGCTAACCTGTAAGAATGCTCCAATGAATAGGTTTGTGATATTGCTGCCCCATCTGGAGCACAAGTAGCTCTGACCACAATAACATTTGTGTATTCCATTAAATGTGTCGCAGATGTATTCTTGTTGGGCAATATTTTAGCCTCATTCTTTCAGCTGCAACCACGGTGCTGAGAGATGGACACACAAATACCCCCAAAAATCTGCTGTAATAATTCAAAGCAGTCAGTCATATCTTATGAACGAGGCGTCAAGCAATTCGGTACAGTCCTACTTGTAACGTTGACATACACATTTGATAAAAACAAATCTAATAACCGTCTAGGCTAGACTAATGTTATTGGTAGCTTGTCATACTATCTGTAGAATTCGTGTTTTTCCGACATTTATGAAAAGAATTCACAACATGTTTTCTAATGAAATATTCTGCTTTAGTCCATATTTCTTAGTGTAACCTTTTTTACAGAGGTATAAAAAAAAAAAAAAAAGTCCATGTCACACCTCCGGAGTTGCAGCTGAAAGGCTAAAATTGTCACACACTATATTTGAATAAAGTATCCTCAATTCTATAAGAATACATCTAAGTTACACATTAACGTAACGGAATACGCAGATGGCCGTTCTGGGTTCCAGCCCTTTCTTTTCAGAAGGAAGCCGATAAATGGCCATAATCGAAGCCAAAGGCAGCAGCAAGCGGGTCTCAGGCTTCACAAAGCTTCACAAAGTCACTTCAGATGGTTAAATTCTGTCTTGAGGAGTGCGACCAATCACACACTTGTTTTATGACGATGTATGCGGTCTTTCAATAATTGCATACTCCAAAATCCTGCCAATCATGTCTCTTGGTGGTTGGGGATACGTTTCAAAAGCTTCACTAAAAATAACCAGCAAGTTTGGTGATGTTTGGACAAGCTGTCAATTTCTTCGTGCCGTATTTGGACCTGGCCCGTCCACATGTTTGGAAATAGAGGCACCCCCAATTGAGCAATTTCAAAATAGCTTCAACATATCCTGCAAATTTTGTGTGTTGTGACATGCTTGTTTTTCTGCATTTGTAGCACTCAATTTGAATGACAAGGTATGTTCAGGTACTCTTATACACACCCTGCGAGTTTTGTGATTGGCCCAGCTGTTGAGTTGGGGCTATCAATGTTCTGAGCCCCGCCCCCTTGAAGTCAATATTTTAAAGTCTTCCTGCGTTTGTAAGCTGAATGTGTTCTTTTGTGTTTAACGTCCCCGTCTTTGTCTAATATTATAGTTTGCTCTTTGTTTGTAAAACATGCAGCTCTGCTGATGGCAGACTTGTCCATGTTTGCGATTGGTCGTGTGCCGCAAACTCCGCCCCTTTCTGTGTGAACGCGCTCAGTCGGATTGAGAAACCCCGAGTTGGTGATTGTCGTAGGACCTCTTAGAGGGATTACGGTTGTTAGGGATAATCAATCCAGAAAACCAAAAGATACCCAGGGTATTTTTAAACTTGCTTCGTAGTACAGGGCCCTGGTCTCTCTCTCTCACTCTCTCACTCTCTCACTCTCTCACTCTCTCACTCTCTCACTCACTCACTCACTCACTCACTCACAGTTTCATTGTATGATTGTTTCTCCCCCAGACTTCTGTTCTGAATAAGCACCTTCAGGAGCTGATGGACGGACTGACGGCCAAAGTCTTCCGTACCTACAACGCCTCAATCACCCTGCAACAACAGTTGAAGCAGCTCACAAGTGGTACGTCTCCACACTTTCACTAGAATCCAGCTTCATTTAGTCCCACGTAGAGGCAAACGGAAGGCGTAAACTCCATCATACATCTGTAGGGCTTGGTTTAGATTTAACAGGCCTTTCATCTGTGTGTGTGACTACTATAATGAATCAATCTGCGTTCAGAAAACTCATACTCTCCGTCTCTCTCTCTCTGTAGCGGAAGAGAACGTTCCAGCCAAGATCTTGTCCTACAACCGGGCCAACAGGGCTGTGGCCATCCTGTGTAACCATCAGCGGGCTCCACCAAAGACATTTGAGAAGTCTATGCAGAACCTGCAGGCTAAGGTTAACATGTGTTTTTTGAATACTTCTGACGCTCACTTTTGTTTTGTCTCCCGTTTCACCAAAATTATATCATGTTGGTTGTTTAGCATCAAGTTCAAGTAAGGATTTTGATTTATTACGGACAGGCAGGGTAGGTGAGAGAGGGAATGAGATGCAGCAAAGAGCCTCTGCTCAAACTTTTTTTTTTATCAAACTATAATCATCTATGAAGCATTCTTTATGTAAAAATGTCAGGCAATGCGATTTCAGAGTCTTAAATATGGAGATTTCCTGCCTTTCTATCATATTAAACTGAATATCTTTGGGTTTGGACCAAGATGATGGACTTTGAGAAACTAGGATGGAAATCTCACTATTTTCCAACATTTTATTAAACCAATTGATTTAATCTAGAAAATAATCTTCAGATTAATAGATAACAATTATCAAAATAATTGTTAGTTGCCGCTCATGTCCAGCTTTGTCAGTTTTTTTATTTCTCCAAGATTGTTACTGGCATATTAAAAAGTTATTGTAGACAACGTTCATGGGCCCATTTGATTTTTAAGGAATTTTGCAAGAACAATAATCAGCATTTCATTTTTGAAACTAATCCTTTTCCCCCCTCAGATTGATGCTAAAAGGGACCAGCTTTCTGATACCAAGAGAGAACTGAAGAGCTCCAAGGCGGATGCCAAAGTACGGAGAGATGAGAAATCCAAAAAGTAAGTACCCAAAGTTTGGCTGTGGACAAATGGCCGTCTCCAGGAGGTCAACCCCTTTAACCGACCTGCTGCTGCTTGGCTCCTCTCTAGGACCGTGGAGACGAGGAAGAAGGCGGTTGAGAGGATAGAAGAGCAGCTGATGAAGCTGGAGGTGCAGGCAACCGATCGCGAAGAGAACAAGCAGATCGCTCTCGGCACGTCCAAGCTCAACTACCTGGACCCTCGCATTTCTGTGGCTTGGTAAGATATTATACTTAAAGATTATTTTTTTCAAATAATTTGGCTCGCGTTGCTTTCGCATCGCGGATGACTTTCCCTCTCCGGATTTTGTTGTCGGACATAATTTAACAAGTAAATCAATGAGCGTTGTGCTAAAAATGAACTGTGCCCATCCTGATTTGTGTCTAGGTGTAAGAAGTGGGACATTCCCGTGGAGAAGATCTACAACAAAACCCAGCGTGAGAAGTTTGCCTGGGCCATCGACATGGCAGAGGATGACTATGAATTTTAAATCCCAGTTTGTGGTTTTACCTATGATACACTTTTTTTTATCGGATACTTGTTTTTTAGCTTAACTGAATTTTGCTCGATGGCCAGACCTGATCAGGAATTTCAGACAGTTTGAGCAGGAAAAACCGCGGCGACGCGGTAAGACGAGATAATGAGGCCATAATGAAGTGGCAGGAGGGTGTTGTGGGTAGTCTAAACATCTGATCTGAGATCAGGCATCAAGGCTGAACTATACCCACAACTGAGCATCAAGGCATGGTCCCAGTAATCAGAAGACCTTTTTACCGTTTGTCTCTCCTCGGGGACAAAACTTGACATTGCCTGAACTTCGAACTCTGTGGTCTTATCGCTACTGTATTCAGCAAAAACAAACAAAAAAGCTTTGTAACATTTTTATTTTCTCTGTTCACTTGCTCTGTATTTTAGCCCTCCCATGTATTATTAATGAATTCTATATTTTGATAGACAAAGTTAAATCAAATGAATTCCTTAACTACACCCACGCGCCTTTCGAGGAAATGGAAATCTGAGCTTGAGTTGTGTGCGTGCATGTGTGTGTATGAGGGGCTCGGCCATGGAATTGATTGATTGGGTGAATATTTTAAACTGGACTATGTTGAATTGTTAAGCATGAAAGAGGATGTTTTGGCAGGCAAAGGGGAAAATACTGCAACCATGTCAATATTTACTTAAGCAAGCAGAATGTGAATATGTTGTTTTACAGCCTCCATCAGGGACTTCTTTTACAGTGTAAATGTGAACCAATCATTTGTGTCCTTTTCAAGTCGCTAGCATCCTCTGAATCTCTCTGCATAGCTCTGGCTCCATCTGATTTTAACTTAATTTAACAATTGCTCCCCGAAAAAAAAGAAAAGAAAAAAAAAAACTCCCGTATCTGTTACTTGAAGATAATGCTATGATAATGTATTTAAAGTCATTAAATGGAAAGTGTTTTCTTCCCAGAAAGGGTATGTGAGGGATTTCAACTTTGCCAAAAAAAATCACCAATCTGTTACAATTTACGCAGTTTTTTTTTTTTTTTTTTTTTTTTTTTTTTTTTTTTAAATGGTGTAAAGATTCAGGATAAAATAATGTAACATTTAATGTGAATTTTATCAGTTCATTTTATTCCACTTTTATGATAGGAAAATTGATGTAAGTAGCTGTAAAGTCGACATCTTATTCCTGTTTTATCTTTTGTCATAGCCTTTGATCATGTTTTCTTTGAGTTTTATGCTCATTGTAGGTTGGAAAATGAATAAAACCCTACAAGTACATTTGCGACGTATTTCTTTTTGCTTTGGATTTACCCATGAACATTTGAATTCTGAAGGAAGTGTTTTCTGTCTAGTCAGTTGCAGCGTCCTCATATTGCCTCATATTTTATAACAAATACATTTGATCTTCAAATTGTAAGATGAGCTTAAAATGTCTCTATAGATTCTAAGCATTATATGCCCGGTTTAACAAAATTATCAGTTTTGATAGATCCTTTAAG
Source organism: Ophiodon elongatus (assembly GCA_016806645.1). NCBI lineage: Eukaryota > Metazoa > Chordata > Actinopteri > Perciformes > Hexagrammidae > Ophiodon > Ophiodon elongatus. Next base: position 2,268,302 of record JACSYO010000324.1, on the reverse strand, counting down.
CTAAGCCGCTCTTAAAGAATACATTACTTTGGAAATTGAGCCGTGGTGTGACTGGAGTCATTACTATCCTGGACATTACTTTTATTTTTGTCTGGTAGCTCTCCCCTCTCTTTGCCCACAGCACACATTTCATTTGATAGACGTTCTGTTCTCCGTCTGCATACAAACGTCCGGCTACAGACCTCACATCACCTCAGAAGAGATAAATGGGTCATTCTGCGACCATTGCCTGTCGAGGTGTAATTCAGCTCTCGGCACAAACTGTATTACCAGCTGCTCACCAGCAGGTGGGGCTGTATGCATTCCTCCAATACGGAGTGCATTGTTACACTCACATTCATCACGCTGAATAATTTGAAATGTGTCCGTGGCATAATTCATATTCACTCCTGGTGCAAGGTGCTGAGCAGTAATGAGACGTTACTGCTTGGTGAGTATTCAGTTTATTCTGTAAAGATTCAGAAGTGTAGAAAGGATGATACAACAGTGCTTTATGATCAGACCATTTCATAAAAGTTTTTTTTTTTTTTTCTTTTTTTAAGTGATCATAACACCGTAAGTCCAGATTCCATTTATCTCAAACCAAAATAAATTTGTAACATTCGACACAAGTGCATACACTGCTGGTAGGAGATCAACCTCCAATTTCACTTTGGATGGTATAGCACCGTTCTTAGCTATTAGCAGCTTGACAAAGATGCAGCTTAATAGGATTCATGTAGTGACTGTATGTTTATATAAACACAAGAAAATTCAGAGGAGAGCACAAAGATCTCCTCATTTGGCTCTCTAGCTAGCACAATATCTCACTCTGTCAGTGTCTAGGGATCAAATTGATAATTTAGCTTTAAACAACATTTTGCCAGTAACAATATTTGATACAATTACAGCTTAAAGTTAAACATCTCCAAGTGTACAGAAAGCAGCACAAGATTTTTTTTCTTTTTCTTTTTTCACAGATATAGACGGACAGTGACCATTGATGCACTGGCATGTTTAGTTTTTTTTTTTTTTTTTTCTTTTTTTTTTTCTTTTCAGGACAGCACAGTAGCTGGAAAGCAAGGTGATGGACAGACAGGTCATATAAACACATGGACAGAGCTGAGTAAGGCAACGTTAGCGTGGCAGGCTTCTCTCTGTTCAGTTTGCAGGGCAGTGTAGTGTATTGATCTTGACGGAGCGGTCAATACTTTTGCTGTGGGGCAGTGTGATTTTTAGCATTGCTGTCTTCATTAGTGCATTGTATATAGTCTCTTGCGTGTAGCTGAACTGCAAAGTGATCACCAACATTTATACAGATCTCAATAAACCATGTTTGATTGCATCTGGACTTACAGTGGCTATAGAAGAGTAAATAGAATTGAAAAACCAAATAACGGAAAAAGTAAAATTCAAGGCAGTGCTGAAGTACTGGTTGCTAAAAAAGTAAAAAATATCACAAAGCCAACAACAACATTTCCTTGACACATCGTTTGTTTGTCCAGTTGGTACAAACCCTCTTTAGTGCAGTTTCAATCATATATATATATTTCTCCCTCTGACCCAACAACAATATCTCCCGATTCTATCCTATCTTCCCTCATTCAAGTCAGTTTTCCAGTCAGTGTGCGTCTTTTCTCGTTCTTTTCTTTGATCCCTCGTACTGACCTCATTGTGCACCCTCCCCACACAACCACAAAGAAGCATGAAAGGCTTAAACATCACAGGACTCAAAGGTGAGAAGTTCTTTCTTTTGACGATGGCAGGAAGTGATGGAAGAGGAGGAGGAGGGGTGGGGGGTATTCACAGTTACAGTCAGAGTCCAACGGTCCAGCTACAATCACATCTGCTGTCATTATGAACACTCTTTTTTAAAATTTTTTTAGACCACGGCCAGGGGAGCAAACCAGCCTTTAAACGTCATGTTCCTCTGGTGGGATTGGGCCTGCTTCTTCATCACACCTCCAGCAGCTCCATCCTCAGGCGATCCCTGTCAGCAACACACATACACACACACGCACGCACGCACGCACACACACACACACACACGCGCAAACGCAACATGCACAAGTCGTGAGGCGGTGGTATGAAACTTCCTATCGTATTGTGTTACTGTTGTAGAAGTGAGGCACTTCTTGGGAGCGAGCCTTGTAAAAAAGACGCCCGTGTACGGGTTAACTCGCCTCTTGGAAATCCATCTCACCAAAGACAATCGTCATGATTTATTCACATATATTAGCATGCGCTCCCAATCTATAATTCAACGGCCCAGACTTCGACTTATCTAAAAATAGCTTCTTAAACACAGACCTTTGATTGCCTGAATAAGCTACTCAGCGTGAGCACCTGTACACACTTCTCCTGCCTCCTTTTTACTGTACATCACGCAACCACGACTACAAACAACAAGCTGTCATGCTTTTATCACTCCACCTGACTTTGTTGTCCTGATTGTTAAATAGCGCTAAGCTTGTAAATTATCACAAGGCACTGCGAGTGAGGAGAGTATCTTACTTTAGGGAGCTTTTATCACACTTTGTAATTGGAGCATTTTGACTGAAGTACCTGGCCTGACTGGCATCAGTCTGTTCAATGAGTGACTGACTGGCCACCGGCTGCTGGTGGTCCTCTGCGCTCTCGGACCAGGGATCCTGCAGGACTCCCGGCTGCGCTGACGCCTCAGCTCGGCCTCGCTCGACGATCCCATCGGACCCCATCAGACCCAGCAGCGGTGAGTATGAATCCTGCCACACAACCCGCTGCTCTGAGTTCAGTCCCGCTTCTCCTTCAAGGTGCTTGTTCGTGTCTTGCTCAACAAGTTTCTTTTTGGCCACTGGAGAGTTCTTCGGGTCCTCGGCTCCAGCGTCCCCGGGGCTCTTCACTCCCTCCTCCACCGCGGGCGGTCGTTGATAGGTGTCCAGCCACTTCAGGTGCCCATTCTTGTGACTGTACCGGCTGTCGCTGAACCAGCGGACCACCTCTGACTTCGGAAGGCCCGTCTGGACGCTCAAGTCCTCGTACTGCTGACTGCTGGGCCAGCGGGTGTTGAAGAAAACCTGCCGGAGGACGAGCAGCTGCTGGGGGGTCTTGTTGGCCCAGGGGGGCGAGAAAGACGACTGAGAAGTAGACACCTCGGTTACCTCAGACTTATTATCTTGATGTACAATCTCAGATGTGGTATCTGGTTCATTCATCTTCACCCTCTTGAAGTTGATCTTGATGGGGTCCATTTTCAGCTCTGGGCAGCTTCTGTCCCCAGCAAACGGGTCCTCCTCCTTGATGAGCTGCTGTAAGATTGACATACCTTTTATGGGAAAGTCCTGGTTGCATTTACCCTCATCTAAAATAGATGTGCTGCTTTTTGTAATGACAATAGTGCTGGTGTTTTCAGGTGGGGATTTGCTGGTATGGTTCAGGTTCGGGACATTGTCATTACAGGTAGTACTCGGGTATTGATTGCTAATACTGCTGTTGTTGGTGGTCTTGTGGATATTGTTGTTGTGTTCGTTGTCAGGCTTCGCGGCGTGGGCCTGCTCTTGTGGACTGATGGTGCCGCTGTTGTGATTGTTAAAGGTGAACTTGGATTTGCTGGTGTTGTCGATGATCACTTGACTCTTGGTACCGTTTGAACCTTCCAATCCGATCGGTAAACTGTTGCTTTGGGCATTTGGTTTCCCGTTGGTGTTAGCAGCACAGTGCTCATCGTTATTGCTTATGTTGGTAGAGCAAGTGGCGATGCTGCTGTTATGCAGCAGTTTCCTGGTGACCGTCTCACCACCATTACTACTGCTGGAATAGCTGCTAATGCTGCTGCTACTACTGCAACTACTGCTGCTACTGCTGCTTCGACTGCTGCTGGTGCTACTGACACAACCACCGCTTCCAGCCATGTCCGGGCCGAGGCCGTTGCTCTTGTCTGGCTCCACAGTGGGTTGAGTATTCTTGGTCAGTACCTGTGCTGTTCTGACTACGGATGGAAACTTTGGGGGGACAATTGGAGTAGAATACGAAACCCTCGTGACATGTGGGTTTGTTGACATGCTTTGCTGCGAGGCTATGACTCCGCCAGGCCCGGTTTTCATAGTGCCGTAGGGACCTTTGGCCATCTGAAAGTTTGGTCCTTTTGAGCTTCCGTGGACAGTGTGGTGGGTCACAATGTGATTCACGTGCCGTTGTGGAGCAGGTTGCTTTTGGGGCGCTCCACCCTGGAACACTGTGTTGAACATCTTCCGCCTGGCCTCTTCAATCTCTTCAGGAGACCAGCTTATGCCCTGCTTCAGCCTTTGGGCAGTAAACCACAGTTTGATCTGCTCTTCTGGGAACTCTGAGACTACCGTTAGGTAGCAGAGTTCGGCTTTGGTCGGGTAGGGGAACTTGCCAAAGGATGTCTTGAGAAAGCTGCTGGTGTCCATGGCGGCATCATAGGTGGGGATGCTGCTGAGAGGGATCATCACCTTTGGAAGGTCTTTATTGGAACCAGAGGAAGGGGGGGAGTAAAGGGAGGGAGTGTGCTGGTGAAAGACTTGGTTGGACACTGTCGTCTTAATCAAATGAGCGACAGTGGTCCTCGGCATAGCTGGGGCGCCAGAAAGACTGAGAGCCCCGTTTTGGAGTTCAGGCACATTTGTCAGCATGCTGGGGTTTAAATCCTTCGCAGTGTCTATCTTCCGTACCTCCACGGTGTGCGAAACCACAATCTTTTTGTGTTCCCCCTTGGCTTTCATCATCTTTGCAATCGGTGTTTTGGTGAGGGAGATCCCAGATTCTTTGTAGACTTCTCCGCTGTCTGTGAAGAGGCTTTGCTCCACTGTTGTTACGCCATCCCTCTTGTTGACAGTTAGGGAGGCAGTGATCAACCCCTCCATTATCTTAGGGTGGGCATTAGCGTTATGCAGAGCCAGAGCCTCAAAGCGGACAACTGACACCCCACAGTTCAGGCAGTAGAAAGTGGGCTGAGCCCTGAAGTCTAAGTGGCAATTGTGCATGTGATCCAAAAAGTAGTTTAGATCTCTGGACTCGAAACGGCACTTTGGACAGCTGTATGTACCTCCTTTCTGCACGTCGCTGCCACAATCAGATTTGGAGGAGCTGTGAGAGAAATGGCCAGACTCTTCTCCGGAGATGCTGAGTATGCTGTCTTCTGGGATTGTTGGTAGGAGTTCTGGTAGCGAGCCCAGTATGATTTCCTCACGCACATGTTTGGATTTGGATGGTATCATGCAGGGTACAGTGGATTTCCTCTTGCTGGCCATTGTGCAGCTTTGTGTAGATGGGAGAGTGAGTGATTGCTTGTTCGGTATGATGAGAACAGAGGGTGGGTGGAGAGTGGAGAGGGTTGAATGGAGTTTAGTGTCATGGACCAGCCACTATGATATCACAGTGTTGCTTCATACCCTCTGCCACGTCAGGACTCCTGTCACATGGACAAGTTTAACAGCTCCCAGGGAACCTGTGAGGAAAGAAGACAAAAAAAGAGAGACATGTGACTCTCTCAGCCCGGCTTTAATCATAACAGAAAAACTGGCACAAGAAAATGACTCAAATTAAAAACATGTTGTATATGGAGAGACGTTTTACAGTCTCTGCTTTCAGAAAATTAAAAACATGAAATATTCATACTATAGTAAGCCGGATGTCGAGGAAGCTAAAAGGCCCACACAGGGTTGTAAGTGTAGGTGGAGATACAGTGTGATACGTGTAGGTGGTATTTATCAGCAATTACAGCTCTAAAGTAAAAGAGCCTCGGGTTTTTCTTTAAAAAAAAAAATCCTTTTGCATTATGCTAATAATCAAATATGAAGGTTACACTAAATTACAATATCCGGAAGAAGTAAAGTGGATTTAGTCCACTAGACACATTATTGTTTTTAATATGGCTTTAGAGTTCATGAACAACATTATGGCTGATTTCCTAAATGTTGAAAAAATATTGAACGCTAAATATATGAAGGAAATTTGCAAAGAAACATAATAGAAACCTTTTAGGTCACCACACCTACACACTCCTTCTATCAATGCAGCCTGTCAGTGTTCTGGTTATTTACTCGGATTTACAGACTTCTGTCTAGCTGTCGCTTTTAATGAATTCAGAAAAAAAGAGCATGGAAATCAGAAATGACAGTCTAATTCACTGTTGCCATATGTTTTGGCTCCTCTTATTAGTGATGGCACGTGTCCACAGAATTATTTTTAGTAAAGCTAAAACATGGAATAATAACGCCTCTTGGCAGCGAGACTAAGACTAAAGTTAACGTCACATAAATGTGATGCGTTATGTTTGAATCAGTATTATTTGTAGCCAGATGTCCCCTGCCTCCCTCCAAGAAAGAAATAATATCAGTAAATAAATATCATCCACAGACTACTTTGGAGACTTTGCACCTATTGAGTGGGATGCACTTCACCACTCACAATTGAAAGTGCCGGGTGTATCTAACCTTACCAGCTGCTCCACATTGTCTGCAGCAACCACAAATATGCAGAAATATGCAAACAGGGATGTGTTTGTCTCCAAAAACATGTTCTCAACTTGTCTTACCGGTACAGGTATAAGTGTTTTCAATATTGTGTTTTTTCTTAAAGGGGAGAACATTTTTCTATCTTATATGATCAAAACTTGTCACATGGGGTCGTGATGTCTCACTTGTCTTTGAAATTGTAAAGCAGACATATGAAAGTCAAATTACTTTGCTGGAGAGATTGAGCATTTTACTGCCACACTTGGATGGGAGCCATATGTTTTACATTGGACGCTACCTTCCTGGCATAATGTTGTGTCAAGAAGAGAAATCAGGTGATGTGTGCGTCAGTGTGTGTGTGTGTGTGTGCGCGTCAGTGTGTGTATGTCCCAGCAGTCAGCCAACAACAGCACAATTAAGGGCCTGGAACATTCTCATAAGGTCTGAGAAGGTTATTGCAAACCTATTGAAGCCTTTTACAAGCTACAGGCTCAAACGATTTTATCCTTCACATGTTCAACAAGCAGCATGGCATCGCATGCATGCATACGAACACAATCCCCACAAATCCATTAGCAAACCACATCCACAGGCTTTCCTTTCCTATAAAACTCCAGTCATGAGGATGGATACGGCCTTTGCAGTCTTGCAACATTTCTCCTCTTTCTTCTCCACATTTTGTAGTAAAAAAAAAAAAGCCTCGGCCAAAGCCACAAATATTTATTAAAGCTTGTAGGACAAGACAAGTTTCATTAGCGATACAGCTGTTTTTTTTCTATTCATTCTAACACAGGGAAGTACAAAACATGTAAAAGAAATGATGAGAAAAGAATATCAAAGTGGAGACGGAGAGCGCTGCCCTCTGCGTGAACCTTTGACTCACACAGCCTCTGTATATCGCTCTCCTCTTCCTTTCTGAGACTGGAGAAGCGTTGATGTGTGACACACAGCTGAAAACCAGTCATCATATCACCATCAATCCACATCGCTCAAGCTTTACCTTCTCCAGTGAGCTCATCATTCTTGGAAAAACATCAGCTGCACAAATCCCCCCACGCCCCCCCACCCCCCACACCACCCAAAACCTGGTTTCTGTTGAAATCCATGCATACCTCAACATCTTATACCACGTTTTGTTGCAGTCAGAGTTGTTCCATAGAAAACAATTCATCCTATTTCTGACACGTTTTCTTTTGTCCCGCTGCATCTGTACACCGTAACAAGCACTTTCACAGACCTTCGTTTTACTGCATCCACGTGCCTGCTCACCATGGCCGGCTGGACGGTAAATAAAAGATGAACCTGTTCCAGAATTAAAACCCTCAAATGACTGGCCAACAGTACACGCTGATCCCAGACAGTATCCTTGTATTTACCTCTCTTTTTTTTTTTTCATTTTACTGACGGCTGTTGCTTTCCAACAGAAAAAAACAACCTAAAACAAAACAAAACAAACGACAACAAAAACTAGGTCACCAGCATCTTATGCAGTAATCCCAGTTCACTGCATCCAGACGCGGGCATGTGCTTTATGTTTTCCCGCCAGAGAGGTCATGATATCCTCTGACGGCACACTCGATTAACCCCTGTTGAGGACACGCCGTTCATTGAGTTTGTACCACTGAACGGAGGGATTTAGAAGTCGGCTTTCACGCAGCAGAGAGACGTAGTCATGCACATCTGAAACATCTGTCTGAGAGATGTCATTGTGCTATAGAACAAATCAGTGTCGGCTCAGTTTTAGCCGTGCTGACGGGATTCATTTTGTTTGTCAGGACGTTTCATAAACTAAAGTGCTGGAAAGGTGGCGGGCAGCCCCGCCCCCACCACCCCCACCCCAACAGAGGGGAGGGGACGCCAATCTGAGGCGAGACCGCCGCCGTACAGAAGCTCCCCTCCCCAGACAAAACACCCCACTTCCTGCATGAGAAAGCCCAAGACAAGCCAAAAGTTGAGACAGGTTACATAAAGAATCAGGTCACCTATCAAAAGAATGGGGCTGCTTTATCTGGCGAGCGAGACGCGCAATCAGACACAAGACGAGGGCTTCCCAGACGGGGAGCCATTGAATGGTTGCCTCTGAAAAGCCGGGCCTTGTGTTTCAGCGACGAGGTAGACACCGCTCAGACGGTCACTGTCCCAAGTGGGTCGTATGTCCTCGCACTGGCACTGGATCTGTGGCACAGGGGGAGGAAACTCTTTTCATCTCAGGCCGGACCAGGGGAGTCGTATCTGACGTGAGGGAAAGTGGCAGAGCTCTCGGATGTGCTTTCCGGACACCCACGCTCAGCGCGAGCAGAGGGGGCCTTGTTCGCCGAGCTGAAACCACGTCTGAACCATTCAACTTTTCCAAAACAAGCGTTTCAAAACAAATGGGATTAGGCTAGTTTAAATTCTGATGGGATTTATACGCTCCGCCTCATTTAATAGCAGCTTTAAGATTTACAGGAGGGCCTCCCTTATGTGCTCTTACGCTGTCATTTCCATAACAATATTATATTTACATCTCATTAATATTTAATTAAATTCTTTACGCTTCTACATGGCAAACAGCGGAGTGTGCTGCTCCCATTTCAGCAAACCAATTGAAAGAAAGCAGCATGTATTCCCTTTCATCACCCCATAAACTGCTGCAGTAATTACAATATTACAACCTGAAAAACATGCCCCAATCTACAATGAGCTGCTACCAGCGGAAAGGGAGGCGAGGCTGCAAAGTGGTTGCTAAACATTTAAATTTAATTCAAAACAGTCCACTGATTCAGTACACTCCCAGATTGTTGGGTCACCTACAGTTGGCATTAAACAGAGATTGGTGTTTTTGTTGTGCCACCTGTCACATGAATGAGAATGTGGAGGCTGGAGGAGGGAGAAGGACAAAGGAAGACAGAACTCAGACGTTTGGGAGTGAAGTGAGAGGATGACTGATGATGATGACAGGCTCAACTGTTTCAATATTCCTCCCCGCTGACACCTCGTAGGCACACACACACTCCTCACACACTCCCTCCTCACCTCCGCAACATTTAGCACCAGCACTGTTCTGAAAATCTTTTCTCCTTGAAAGGAATAACTGGCGAGGAGTCTCTTGATGCGACAATCGAAAAAAGGGAGAAAAAAAAAATAAGAAAAAAAAGAAATGCGGGCATAAATTCTCTCACTTTGTGACAATATTTGTTTTGCATGTAATTTGCTTTGACAGTGATCCACGGCTGTCTCGAGAGTGTGCTTCTAAAAAATCTGCAAAAAATAAAATAAATGACCTGACGTCCGCTGGGGAATTGGGGCAGAGAGGGGGGAACTCCTGACAGATGCATTTGAATGATCAAAAAAAATCTGTTTAGCGGGAACATTTTCTACCAAATGTCCATTAAATAGATTAACGTCATGTGAGTGGATCAGCTGGACACCCAAATATAAGCCAGAGACCGAGAGCAATTACTGTCTTGCACAGAGAAGAGATTGGGAACAATGGCGCCTCATTTATAAGGGAAACGTGATCCAGCGCTGGGAGCTTTTAGACGGCTGACTGTCGAACCGTGATTGTTCTGTTTCTAGCCCGTCTGGGTGTCTCCTGTGTCCATCATGCCGCCACGGTGGACTAATGTGGGCTTTTTATTGACAGCATGGGTGGACAGGTTTCAGTTTGGGGACATCTTTGCACGTGAATGGCACTGTACGCCTGCCGGCATGAATAAGTGTCAGGCTCTAGTGTTACGTGTGCTGAAAAACAATTCAGACTCATCAGGGTCCTGAGCACGGTGCTAATCCGGCACGCGGGGCCGCGCCATCTTCCCCGCATGTCCAGCTGAAGACATGCCGTGCCTTCAGTCTGTGGTCTACCGGCTCCACTGCGGACTCTTCTTAATTCTACATGGGTGTGTTTGTGTGCTTATTAGTGTCTGAATGTCTGAGATGCAGGTGTTGTCAGCCATCGCGTCACACACACACACACACACACACACACACACACACACACACACACACACACACACACACACACACACACACACACACACACACCTTACCTCCATGACTGCAGCCTCGTCCACTGGGAGACCGGTCGGTGGTGCCACTCATGTGTTAACATCGCCATGGCAACCCCTCTCTTCCCCTTGCCCACCAAACCATACACACACACACAGCGGAGTCACTTGTCCACACCCACCAACCTCAAGACACGCACGCACACAGACTCACACACTGAATTCCCCGGACTGCATCCGGTGCAGGACAAACTTAATCCACATGCTCTGCCAGCCATCTTTGAAAAGTCCATTCACGGGTCAGGTCTCTTTCAGATAACTTTGGGTGAGGTCCGAAACAATAACTTGGATTTTTTTCCCTCAATCAGGTCGTAGAGACACACAAAAACCCCTGTTCTTACATGTATGGCCGCGCCTGATGAAAGAAATCATGCAGCTGTACCAGTCAGTGTTATTGTCTCGCTAATTCAGCGCAGTGGCCCGGAGACTGAGGCGCTACAGTACATACCTACTGCACTCTGCCTGTCAGAGCATCGCTGTTGCATGGTCCTGTTTTGTGTTAGGGGGAACACTCAATGTTGTAATCTTACATTGTTCTCCCAACCCTTCTATATGTGGCCCAGATGAATGACAGACAAATAAACCATGGTGTGCAGAGAAAAAAAAAAAATCTGAGTCATGCACCCTTTTTAAATCACTTTTGATGAATAACTTCTTCAGTTCTGTAGCCAAGACTACAGGCATTCATTTGGCAACTTATGAAGAAAAGGAAGAAAGATGGCGGCGTACCGCACATTGTACTGTCCATCCTAAAATGGCTGACATCACAGCCTCCTATAACTGCCAAAGCCTGGCAAATGCCAGCTCCCGCTGACCAAACCTTTCTTGCATGGGACAGAGAAAGTGGCAGGGGCTCTTTCCCCACTAGCTCCTAGCCCCCACCCCCCCCCACCCCCACCCTCTCAGTGCTCGGGCGTTTCTTTTGGTTGGAACTGTGCAAACATGCTGTTTTAGTGAGGCTTTTGATTGGTCTGGGCTTCGATACGGCATTGGTCCAATGACAAAAGCAATACCAAAAAGGATGAAAGACCCAAATAAAAGTGAACCGGTGTAAAACACCGTCCTTTCTCGTGGGATAAATAGGTGAATAGGCACTGCGGTTCGGAGAATTTTCGACGAGGACCGTGAGGTACGCCGCGATCATGAACGCTTGTTTGCATAAAAAAAAGCTGGAAAATAGATCGGCTGGCCTTAAATTAAATGGATTTTCTTCTCTGAACTCAAGGAATGTTATACATTCCATGTAAACTAAATCTGAAAATCATGACCATATGACCTTCCTTGGTATTCTCTGGCAGGGGATTCATTTTGAGCTGTGGGAGGCACACAAAAACATCCACAGTGTTGTTGGAAATCAGAACACCAAATCCTGAAAAGTACAGTATTCCAGGTATACGAGGGGTGGCATGAGCAGACGCGCGGTTTTTGATGAGGGGAGTGGGCAGTCTTGGCCCACTACATTGTGTCTGTGTATACAAACACTCCGCTGTGGCCATAATGAAAACTGTGAGCTGTGCCTAATTGCAGGGAGTGAGGGATGAAAGGCAATATGCCTGGCCTCATTAGAGCAGTTCCGAGAAGGGAGATGGAAGACTGTTCCCAGGGATCCACAAAGGGAATTGACATTCCCCCGGTGTAAGCGTCCTGCCGGAGTGAAATCCTCCACACACACTGAACTCACCGGGCCGAGCTGAACCCGATCCGCACAGCGAGAGCTCATTTGCCTTTGTTTAGCCGGTCATCACACAAGCCTGAAAATGAACTATCATCCACTGGACTCTACCCCACACCTGGGAGTCACTCTGCACAGTCATAAGAACCTATACTCTCTCGGGAAAACCTCAGTAGCGGAAGAGTTGCACAGTCATGTTGCATGACCTACATTATATGTGACAAGCTTACACGGTGAAATGATTCAAATAAATTCCCAAAGATGACCGATGCTTCGTGCCCGTTCTAGCTGGTTGCTTGACACTGGACTCACACATGATCGTCAGAGGCAACATTAGTCAGCACAGAGGTCCCTCCCCTGAAGGCAGGGGGAGACACATGGCATTCAAAGCTGGCTCAATATTTATGTACAGATAGAAAAACGTGTCATACAAGAACTGATATATTTTTTTAATACTATGCTTCACTGACAATCCACAGTTTGCAAAAATACCTGCGTGCTCCTGAAATGAGCAGTTTTTCTTACTCTACTGTATATGTTTCAGAGAGAGAGAGAGAGAGAGAGTGTGTGTGTGTGTGTGTGTGTGTGTGTGTGTGTGTGTGTGTGTGTGTGTGTGTGCCCGCGCGTGTGCGCGCACGCCTGTGTGTGTGTGTGTGTGTGTGTGCCCGCGCGTGTGCGCGCACGCCTGTGTGTGTGTGTGTGTGTGTGTATGTGTGTGTGTGTGCCCGCGCGTGTGCGCGCACGCCTGTGTGTGTGTGTGTGTGTGTGTGTGTGTGTGTGTGTGTGTGTGTGTGTGTGTGTGTGTGTGTGTGTGTGTGTGTGTGTGTGTGTGTGTGTGAGTGTGTAGGGCAGCAGCACATGTTGACAGGAGGAAGAGGAGGAAATGAAAGAAAAAGAGTCCTATGCATAGAAACACAGGCCTACCTTTCAGCTCAGGCAAGTGGAAGAAATGTGTAGCGAGTGAGCGATCAATAGATGAGAATTGATACTTGGCGTGCAGTTTGAACATCTACGGACTCGGAGGCTTCTTTAAATCAGTCGACGAGTACGCTATAGCACAGTGTTCAGAAGTCTTTCACAACTGTAAAACACTCACACGCACGGGCACAGTGGGGAAACACAGCGCGTTGTGCAATAAAATAAGCAGATACGCCACATTGTATAGCGCGAGAAGGAGCGCAGATTCAGCCAGACGGAGGATCCGTTGTTGTAACTGTAACAAACTGACGAGTTAACCCGTTTCGCTCCATTCACAAGGCTGTGGGGCAACACACCGCCTCGGAGCCGACTTGCCAAAGCCGATCTGGCACTCTATAACCTTAATGAATATTCCCAAAAATCCTCCACCCCCCTCCTCCACCTCCTGTCGCCATTTTATACATTGGCGACTTCATATAAACTGCCTTGACTACAGCACCAGATGAAAATTCAATATTCAGTGGCGAGCCTTAATTTCGGTAAACAACTTTGGAGATCGCGCCTCGCCAATAAAGATAGGTATTCGCGTTCTGGAAGAGTAGATGCGTCCTTACCTCAACAGTCGGTGGCAAAAATGGAATCCGACATTAATATATCAATGAATAATATTGGATTAGCTCCGATCGTTGCGTTTGGAGAAGAAGAGGAGGCGAACAGGGGGTGGGAGCTCTCCTCAAGTGAACCCGGTGAACTGGCGTGAACCCGTCAGTGACCACGGCAAGGTACATTACATTACATTACCTTTCCACCCCTCAGCCACACTGTATGGAGACGGCAAAACAACTATGGTCGGCGGTGCAGGACGAGGCAGCTCCAAAAAAAATTATAGCGAGTGTAGCCTATTTCCTATGAACACGTGATTCGGAGCGTCATCCAAAATCCAAAAGCCCTTTCATCTAAAATTTTGGAGAGGGGCGGGGATGAGATGGGGATGTGTGTGTGAGTGTGTGTAGAAGGGAGGAGGAGGAGGGGGCGACGGGGTACGTATACTGAGCCCAGTGCACATTTGGGTAAGTCGTTATAGGGGTAAGGCAGTGCTCTAACAGATTGGGTTATACATAGCTACAATGGCGCCGCGGAGCAGGCTGAACAGATGGATTGTATTGTGTAAATTTGGGATATGACAGGAGTTTAGGGATCTGCCGTTTCAGTGAGCTTCATCAACCAAAACGTCCTCTTAATCTTAATTAGGTCACATGGTTTTATTTTTTACAATAGATGTCTGCCGTTTTTAGGGGAAAAAAAAATCTCATGATAGGCTACTAATATTAATCGTTGTGGGAATTGCCATTTAAAGCACAGTCCTATTAGCCCACCGGCTTAAAATAGACTTTTACGCACACGCGTAAAAGTGGTAGACCATCGACGCAGACGATCAGGGAATGTTGCCTAGTTGTACATGTCCACTTTCATAGTTGAACATGCGATGACATTTTTCATTTGATAAAATTACCAATGTTACTTATGTCTTGTTGTGCATAATGTGGGCTATATGGCTGTGACCCTCATGACCTTGTTGGCCCTTCATGTGCTTAAAAGCACACTGAGTAAAGAGCAGGGACAAGTTTAGATGGAGCGTCTCATGAAACAGGAATTAGAGAAGAACTATGCTAATATTTGGAAGGATATCAGGAAAACACATCAGGTCATATCAACAAGAGAAGTGGGATATTAATAGTACAGAAATAGTATTAGGTATAACAAGGTTACTTTGAAACCACTGAGCATTAGGAGTACTCTATGTGCTTACTTAAAAATATTATAGTAGCCTAATATGAAAGATTTAGACATGTGTCTACGTGTATGTGTAACAGGTAGGGGGACTACAGCCAGAGGCCTAAAGCATATGCAACATAAATACCACATTGTCTATGTCTGTTGTAAATTATGGACATATAGGGCTACTACCGGCCTCCATTGTTTAGGAAACATGGATTTGCTCTTCCCTCCCAGTTTGTCCTGACTGGGTTCAGATGGTGCCTGTAGCTGTGGCTGTGTACAGTCAGGATAAACAAAGATTGTCTATCAGGAAGATGAATAACTCAGTGGTAAAACCAAAACCCAGCCGGTCCGCAGGAGTGAGTCGTGTTGTTGTTCATGATCAGGTATAATACTAGGACTGAAAGACATGTGCCTCCACTATGACAACATGTAATATTGGGTGCACACATATGACGGTACTATGCTGATCAAGCGATGGAAAGGATACCAGCAGTCACGGCTTAATACAATATTTTATTTTTTTACTTGTTAGCATTTTTGTAACAATACAGTCTTTGCATTGGGGGAGTGGGTATCCATCGGATTCCTCTGGTTCTGTTGGCACTTTCTCCTCTATTGCAGGTTTGCTTTTAAGTCCCAGTCGGCCTAAGAACAGCAGGGCTGTTGAATACTGCTTAGACGCTACAGAACATGTTTCTCTTGATTATCATCTAAATCATATAAAAACATGCGGGTTTGTTTAAAGGTTGTAGGTTTACAGTTTCTTTCTACGGTTACATTTCCTGGAAGACGTCAAATTCCGTCCAGAGCTCGAGGTTATAGCCCGCTACAGCATAAGGTCAGCACAGGTGTCACCACTTGAACCAGTCTTCGGCATTAATCAAGTTTAGATGGAGGTGAACCTGTGCTTGAATTATAGAGAATGTTTTGTAGTTTGTGGTCAGATTAAGTTCATTCACAGTATCTATCATAAGTAGATACTGTTGCTATGGTTACCCACAGTTTGTGCACTGGTTTACAAAAGAGGTACATGATTTTTACTTTTTTTTTCTGTGACCTTGGCATGGCTGAATATTCTCGTGACTCAGATTCAGATTTAAAAAAAAGAAATACAATAAAAATCCTAATAAAAATGTACCTTACTGACTTGCAAACAACTTCAAAACCTTTGAGTTCCTTCTGTGGCAGATGACAGCCAAATGGGCAGATGTGGAATATCACTTTCTACCTGTCTATGTTACTCTAAAGGCAAAGAAAGCAACTAATGGTGAGGTGTTTCTTTCTTTTTTTTAACTGAGATTGAGGATACTGGTCTCAAGGAATCACAACTTCCATGGTACTGTGAAAAAGCGTCAGAGTGAGTGCTCCCTACTCCTCCCTGCTCTGCGCGGTGTAACCGGATCAGGGCAGAGCACAGGGACTCGCAGGAGGCTTGTTTGCCTCCAAATGAGCCAATGACATCGGCTTTACATTTGATTGACAGTCCGCCTCAGCGAGCCAGGAGACGCCGTCCTGGTCCGACAGCCGCTCGACAGCCAATGCGGGTCCCGGACGGACAGGAACGGAGGGAAAAAAACAAATACGAATCTGGCTTCCTGCGGGTCGAAACGTTACCTGTCACCTGCAACGGAAGAGTCTCCCTCGAGCAGAAAGGGGAGCAACAGTCGCAGCAATGGCTCTGTCGCAGTACCTGGACGACTCACCTCTGAGGTCGGGGGCGAAGCCCGCCGGGCTCGAGGACCTGAACCTGCAGGAGGTCTACAACGAGAGGCACAGACTCGCTCTGGAGGAGCTGCTCTCGGGGGGGGCCGACAACTTTCTGGACTTCCTCGGGAAGGAGAGGATCCCCAACTTCCTGTCGGACGATGAGATGCAGCGGCTCAGGAGCGCCGCCGTGCCCCCGCGCTGCGTGTCCCTCCACGGGGAGGACCTGGCGCTGGAGCAGTCGGTCGGCAGCTCCATGGACTGCTCCTCCGTCACCTACTTCCCCGAGGTGTCGGACGTGGAGCCGCCCCTGCTGGAGATCGGCTGGCCCGGCTTCACCGCCGGCTCGTACCGGGGAGTCACGCGGGCCGTGGCCCACTTCCAGCCCAGCTACGGGGTCTGCATCTACAGCTGCAAGGAGGCTGCGAGGCGGATGATTAAAAGTGCCAGAGAGGTATGCAGAGGAAGTATTAAAAAGGACAGCTGCATACTTGTTTATCTGATAACCCACCTTTTAATAAGTCGTAATTTGCAACTAATTATATTATTTCCTTTAAAAATGTTCTGCGTCACTGGCACCACACTGATAGTCCTGAAGGGACATGCTGCATAATATCTAATTGTAGTCATTTTAATTTATTTTTTACTCCCCTGTTGTTTCACATTACAGCCTAATATTTATATAGTGCGTTTACTATTTCTACAGCAATACCATGGAAGAATAGTTTTGTATGGTATCATCCAAAAACAGGATTATTATAATTTTTTTGGCTGTTTCAAATTCAAATTGGTATATTTTATAAATATATTCTAAAATTCATATTTGATCAAATAGCCCCCTGCCACAAAATAAACGTGTGTGTGTGTGTGTGTGTGTGTGTGTGTGTGTGTGTGTGTGTGTGTGTGTGTGTGTGTGTGTGTGTGTGTGTGTGTGTGTGTGTGTGTGTGTGTGTGTGTGTGTGTGTAGTCCCTTATTAAAAGTTGCCAGAGGAAAAACTCTCAAATTCTCAATCTTCTTTGTAGTATTAAAATACATGCCAGATTGTCCCCATGGGATCTCCTTGATCAGTCTGAACATTTGGAAGGTTTTGAAGTCTTGATCAGAAACAACGCAGTGACCAAAAGGATCAAACGGTTAAACAAACAGAAAACAGCATGAATATTCATGAGGACGCTCCTTGACGGGAGCTGTCAGTCTCGCCTCTGTTTTTAAAAAGAAACATTCCAGCATGAAGGGAGTGTGTGGCTTCGGCAGCACCTCGGGCCCGAGGAGGGCCTGTGTGCCAGATGTGCCTCGACTTGCTTTGCTCCCCTCTATCAAAGTGTGCATTCCCTCTTCTGTACAGAGCCTTGAAATGCTGGATTTCCTCTCTGGTTTAAAGGTGGTGGTGGTGGTGGTGGTGCAGACAGTGTGCTGGCAACCAGTTGAAACCTGAGACAAATATTCTCAGGCAAGTTTAACCTTTTGGTCGTCTGTCTTTTTGTAATGTTAAACCACTCGCTGCACACCGTCTTCTTTGTGCGATGAGGCCGCCGACTGTAACGACGCTGGTGCATCTACAGTATATTGTCACGAGTCGGCTCACAGGAACAGCCTGATCCTGTATTTCTGTGACATTTTAAATCTGTTTTTACACATTTTCCTCACGCTATCATCCAAATAAAGTGTGTGGGGATAGGGGGTGGCTCCTGACAAAACTGCATGTGGATAACACCAGTTTGATGCGATAAATCTGAGCTATGTAAACACCCGTGTCTAATCCTCGACACACAACCTTTACCGCAGCATGGGAAAATTCCATTCTTCCTCGCGAAAAAAGAGAAATCTCTCAGTGCGAACCTACGCTCTGTGGGAAAACGTGCCCCACAGTGCACCTTCTTGTCTCCTGTATAAAAGTAACTTGTTTGCTGACCAAGTGTTACTGTGTCGATTGCCATGGTAACAGACCCCAGTCAAAGGAAAGCTCATCAGCACACACATTACTGGGAGTGTGTCTGTGAGATTCGCAGCTCTGTTTGAATAAGGCCTCGCATTCGACAATAATAAAAACACAGTCATGTGCTACATCTGTGAGCGCGCGGCTGCAGCCCTAAAAGGAATTCTATTATATTACCTCCGTAAATTTTCCACTGCAGGTGATTGCCATAGTTACAGACTCCCTGACGGACCTGGATATCTTTAAGGATCTTCAGGAGGCATGCTCCCACCGCAAAGTCCCCGTCTACATCCTGCTGGACCAATCATGTGCCCCTGCTTTCCTCAAGATGTGCAAAAATGTCGGCGTTCGCCTGGATGACCTCCGGGTATGTGGTTGGTTTAGTGAAGCTGGGTGTGGCTCTGTGCGTACAAAGCCAACGTCAGATAGCATCAAATAAAAAATGATTTCCCTTTTTAATATTTGATGTGACTGGGTGGGTCTGCACTTTGTCTCTCAACCCTGTTCTATCTCCTTTTTTTTTTTTTTTTTTTTTTTATCCTTTCAGCAAATGAGAGTGCGAACCATAACTGGTACAACTTATTACATGAGATCTGGAGCGAGGATTACCGGGGAAGTTCATGAGAGGTTCATGCTGATTGATGGCAACAGAGTGGCGACAGGTTCCTACAGGTAACAGACTGCTAACCATTTTACCCAAATTGAAATGCTTCAGCTGCTTATTATGCGGCATGGAACCCACGGATTTACCAGACTTTAAATGAATACATTTTTCTTGCCGGGTTTGGATAATTGTAGCTGCTTACTTCCCGTCATGCATGCTAAACGTCCTTCCTGTGCAGGTACAACTGGACTGATGGCAAACTAAACAGCAGCAACCTCATCGAGCTTTCTGGTCAGATAACAGAGAAATTCGACGAGGAGTTCCGCGTCCTCTACGCCCAGTCTTCACCCGTCAGCACTCGGGGGCCTCCAAGTGTGCGGAGCAGCGGCATCTACGAGCATCTCCTCATCAAACACTCGGTCGCCTCTCCTTGCCCTCGGCTGACCAGCACGCCCAGCCGTAAGCACCTAAACGTAGCTGTCCAGCCCCCGCGTGAACCCTCGACTCCAGACCGGCCTCCAACCGGCCCGGTGTCCGACTCCTCCACCGTAGGTGACGGTTGGACGGAGCAGCAGGACACGGAGGAGGACATCCTGGCCGGCAGCACCGCTCTGCAGTTTCCTGAAGATCAGCGAGCGGAGAAAGAGCCGGCGACCGTCTCCTGCCACGCCGCCACTCAGACCAGCCGGTCGGTGGCGGACGGCGACACTCAAACTGACCCCGAGCTCGCACGGCGCCCCGACCTCATCGCATCAACGAGCGCAGCGCCAGACCAGGCCCCCTCTCCCTCCTCTCCCTCCTCCACCTCCCCGAGACGGAGCTCGCCGGCCCGGGCCCCTCCAGATGGCACCTTGAAGGACTCCTTCCACAAGCTGAGCAAAGAGCGCCACCACCACTACTCCAGAATCCGCTCCAAGCTGGAGCACATGGTGACCGCCCTCTCCCAGAGGCGAGAGCTGGCGGACGTCACCAACATGACTCACGGCGGGCAGAGGGCGCACGAAAACTGTGAGCAGGAACCAAACCCCAGACTGCTTGTTGACAGTGCGGGCACGGGCACATGGCCAAGAGCCAGATGTGTACTCTAGTCTGTCTTCAGGGATTTCGGAGACGGAGTGTAGAGGGAGAAGATTCTTTTTTGAAGATCCTCTGTTTCAAATAAACGGTTTAGACGTGTGCAGTAGAATTCTAGCTTTCTTCTATTTGTCTTATTTTTTTCGTGTGAGGGTAAGGCAGTATCGTAATCAACACAAATTATACTTCTTTTTTTTTTTTTGTCCAAGGACACGGTGCAATGTTCATTGTTTGTCCATGTCAGTTTAAGTAAAATGATTTGCTGAGCCGGTTATGACTGGAAAGAAAATGCACTGAAGCTTTTTTTTTTGGATCGTTTAATCACATTTGGCTGGTAACGGCATCCGAACACCATATAAGAGAGCAGCTGGCTCTCACTGCGCTTTCTGAATAAACACTAGTATTTCGCTTGATGAATGCTTATTTTATTTTGGCTCTTCAAACAATTTGTGTTCCATTTAAGCTCACCATAAAGCTTCGCTTTAAGCTCATAAGCATACATTTCACAGACACTGAGTTACTGAGATAAAATATGATGTTATGTTGGCACTGTTCAGGCAATCACAATGATTAAGAAACTTTTTTTTAACAAAAACATTAAAGTGCAGTAAAGCAAAATGTGTCACGTCGACTCGAAGACTGGACTCAATGCATCATGTGATAAATCTTGCCCTCGGTACGCTTCAGCTAACAGCTAACAACAATAAATCCTTTCAACACGGATAAATGGATAACTCATCACAGAAGATTAGATTCATAAAGCCTCGTTGAAAAGCGACAACAATGACGGAGCAGGGGGTAATTCAAAGTAATTTTCTAGACTGCAGAGTTCTAGAGATGTTCTTAAAATAGTAATTAGAGAACTTTGATGTCACATATGACATATGCAAGTTTAATTTGTCACCCATTTGTACCGAGACCTCTAGTACATCATTGTTTGGATCAAACAGTCATGACGGACAAACGTGTCCTCGGTACTCATACATTGATGTGTATTGCACTCCTGACGTTAGCTCGAGATAAAAGCAGTATAAACTGTGATACAGTAACGGGCTGCGCGCTCCTGAGAAAGGCAATCAGTTTTTTGGTGGATGATGACAAATGATTAACGGAGCTGCTTGCGGTTAAATGTCTAATGTGTGCGCCTCAAACAGCTGTCACCTGTCTCCCCTTGTACTGTACAGACTTCTGTAGTTTCTCTTTCTTAGTGATGGCTTGTTCTGGTAATTCATCTCTGCATGCGTCACATGTTCAGCAGCAGTTTTGTTATTTTAGCTGCAGTTTGAATTGACAACATTCTTCATGTTGATACAGTGGCTAATTAACCCTCGTCTGGTCCGTAACCCATTTCATTATAGCGTTGTTATTACTGGAATAACTCCTGACCGTATTACAACAACATGCCATGTTCTTATAGACTAGAATAATAAGTGAAGGTGCCCACGCTGTGCCAACTGTTGGCTAATGAGCATATTGGACAGGTCTGAGTGTGTGCCGAGTGCCAGGGACTAATAAACAAACCAAAAAAAAAGAATCTAAACAAAGTTCCATCCACTCCTCTCCAATTTGATTTTTAATCACTGGTGGGTCAACATATTTCGTGACTGATTATTTATAGATTGATGCCTGATTGATTTAATTATTCCACCATCTGGCAGGAACACCATTGGAAACAAGTGGTGTGTGTGTGTGTGTGTTTTTTTTCTGAGGCAATTCATAGGCGACAACTCTTGCAGTATATCTATTATTTATTCCAGTTTAATTATATATAAAATATGAATTAATGACGAAATAAATTGAAATGAGATGAAATGAAAGATGATTTATCAGTGCAAATATCCACTTTTTATTTCATACATCAAAGTTGGTTTAAATGTGTGCAACATGGTTCAACTTGAAATTTATGCAACTAAACATTTTGAGGACTTTATTTTTTTTGTGTTTCATCGTAGAGACAGCTGCAGGTGGGCTGGTGTTTGAATATTGAAAGTGTACACCATATTTTAAATTCAGTAGCTCCTTCAGCTTTGTTATATATCTTCATGAAAAAATATGAAATCATAGGATATACTGCAGTCTGTAACAGACTACACATTAAGTGTGATTTACACTTCCAGAGAACATCATTGTCTCCGTTGTCCAAAGCTTCAGATGACCTTAAATGGACATTAGAGCCCATTTAAGGAGCAGCTTGTCTACTTTTGTTGGTTCTCAGTGAAAAGACACGGGGTGTTGGGGGAGGAGCAGCAGATTGGATGGAGATGAGGACATCAAGGTGAGGAGAGGTACACCTAAAAACACTAGCGTCTGTACACAGCTGGAAACTGAAACAGTCAAATTACTTTTATATTTGAGCAATTGTGTGCCTGATGTGTTATTTTGCATCACTGTCCACAAGAAATCGCTGGAGTGGCTGGAGAACCACAGGGAGGCTCAGCAGCAGCAGCTCAGCCAATCGGAGACAAGCAGAAGATGCTGGACGAACTCAGAGTTGGGAAACACCAGAAAAGCAAAATATTGTCTTGATACTTGTATTATTATTTCAGTAGGTATAGTATTGCATGTCACAGGTCATAGAAACTTTCATGAAAAGTCATAGTATGGTATGTCATAAAAACATGTTAGAACAAATGTCATAGTATATTATGTCATATAAAAGTCATAAAAATGTCATAAAGAAATAGTATAGTATGAAAGAATCATAAAAATATGGTATTGTTTCCCATAAAATGTCATAAAAAATGTCAGTATAGTATGCCATTAAAATTACAAAAATGTCTTAATACAGTAAGCCACGAAAGAGTCATGAAATATTGTATGTAATAAAATGTCATATAAATATCAAAGTGGCTATGCCATAGAAATCTCATAGTATGCCATGAAATATCATAGGATATTTTGCCATAAAATGTCATTAAAAATATGAAAATAACATAGTATAGCATGCCATAAATGAGATATTAAAATTTCATAATAGTATATTACCGTAAACCTTCAAGCCAATCACCAATCAGACCCCACGTCCCTTTTCACTGGCTGGGCGAATAAACACAGGTCTCAATAAGACTTTGAATATGGACATGCTACACATCCTTACACCAGTTACATTATTCGCAATTCCAACATTCAGTTAATTTGATGGAAACCATGAGCACCAAAGTATTTTTCATTCAGTCATTCATGTCTTTTAAAAAAAATATGTTACTGTGAGGAACTTAACTGGACAAGAAACAGTCTAAATTTAATACTGGTGCCTCTATATGACCAACATAAGTAATCAATCAGCGAGAAGACTGTCTCGGTCTTCATAAGGATTCTCGGCGCTTATCATTGGTTTCCACCCGGTCGGAAATCCCACAAAATCATGCAGGTTCACCAGAAAGTCCCTCGGCTCGGACTCCAGCGGGCCCCCGCCGCGGACACACCCATATCCGGCTTTGCTGCCGCCTTCCACCGTCAGTCGGAAGCTCCGGTGGGAGGAAGAGCGCTCATTGCCCTGCAGAAGCGTCTCCTCCTCCGGCCTCACTGCTCCGCGGCTCCCCGCTGGGAGTCAAAACCAACACCCCGCTGCCGGAGACCCGGGCCGTATTGCTGGGCCCGCTGAAGGGAAGGGAGGCCCAGGGGGAACCAGAACCAGGACTGCGCGTGGCAGACTGCCAGGCGCCTGCTGCAGTGAAATTCAAAGTTTCCATCAGGGAGTCTGGTGCTCGTGCACAGTACCACCTTTGTCCACAGGGACCGCCAAAATCAACACAAAATGAAAGCTCCTTGTAGTAACTTTAAATTGAGGTTTTTGATGCCTTTCATCATATTTTATGATATTATGACCCTAAAAAAAAAAGTGGGAAAAATATTATTTTGTGTTATTGTGGTTATATAAATGTAATTTATACGTTTGGACTGACTGCCTCGTGGCTTGCTGTGTGTGTGTGTGTGTGTGTGTGTGTGTGTGTGTGTGCGCGTGCGTGCGTGTGAGAGAGAGAGAGAGAGAGAGAGAGAGAGAAAAGGTGGACTATTGCATGCAATGTTTCTGTAAATTATAAACGTGCTTGTTATTGTAAAAGCTGTTGTAGTAGTTGTAGTTGACGGTGTAATAGTTGTTGCCTCAGTAGTTGCTCTAGTAGTTGTAATAGTGATGGTAGAAGGCACACGTGTATGTGAATGTGATGCAAAACGTTATGTTGTCCTTCTCCTGTCTCCCCAGATGAAAAGTGTAGGAGTCTCTGATGGAGCCTCTGAAACTCACCAACCAGGACTCCACTTGGAACTCTTCTCTCTGTGTATTTGACTTTTTCATAATGGGTGACGGACACACAATCTTCAGACCAGTCGGCCATCACCCTGAGCGATCTGATCTGATCTTTTAACGATTCAACCCACAACCTCAAGTCTTCAGAGCAGCCTTCTATCCACTGAGCTATTTGATTTGAGACGTTTTCCACAGTTCCATAGTGCTTTTGTTTAGCTTTGACAGAGGAGTTGGGACTTGATCTGTTGTTGACTCCCATTTTATGTTATTTCCCATTTTAAAGCAAACATTTCTGTTCTTTAACTCTGAGTTTTAAGTTCATCCAAGTTTTGAAAATATCTCTGATGAATGTACCTAATTTAAAGTCTATAAACATCTAATTTTCAACTGAACTCTGGCAAAATAAAAAAACTATTTTTCTTTCTCGAGTGCAGTTTTTTTAATTTGATGATGCTATACTATGACTTTATTACTTTTTTGACATACTATACTTTATGACTTATTTCGATATATTATATTATGACATTTTCTGACTTTTTCACACTAAACTGTGACTTGATTAGGACTTTTTTTTACATCCATTACTCAAGCTTTTTAATGATTTTTTTTCAATGTACTATACTAATCTTTTTTTATGACTTTATCTTGACATACTATGATATTTCTATGACTTTTTTGTCTTTTTTTCGACATACTACATTGCCCTTTCGACATACTATGACTTATTTTGACATACTATGCTTTGACTTTTTTTGTCATGGCAAGTATGACTTTTTTATGACTTCTTTCAACATACTATATGATGAATTTTTCATTGCTTTTTCTGACCTATATGAATTATAAATTACTTTTTCTACAAACATGCTATACTATGACTTTTTAAAGACCTTTCTTCGATATGCAAGACTAACTTCTTTTGACCTGCTAAACTATGGCTTTCTTTCTTACTCTTTTCGACATACTATTTTATGACTTTTTTTATGACTTTCTTTCAACATGCTATATGATGACTTTTATTGACATACTACACTATGACTGTTTTTTACATACTATACTATGACTTATTTTTACTTTGTTCAACATACTATACTAAAACTTTGTTTCTCACTTTTTTCGACATACTATACTATGACTTTTTTGAACTTATCAGCTTTGTTAGATTGCTTCTAGACCGCCCCAATAGGTCTCTGTGTGCTGCAAGATGGAGAGCGAACAGTTTTTTGGCCGCAGTGAATACGTTGTTTTTGAAAGGCTTAACATCAACAAATATGGATTGAACTAAATATTTAGTTTGATAACACATGTGAATTTCAGAATAAATCCCATCCATCTTTTTACAATATATTTTCACTTTTGGCTTTACAACAGTCTGGAGTGATTGGAAATGTTTGGATCACACGAGTGGGAAACAAAATGCAGCCAACACTGGAATATATTTATACACATAGTAGCCTATAATACTAATAATAGCTTATGAGGGTAGCTTAATGTGCAGAAATAACAGCTTTAAACACAACAAATAGACATTGTTCCACCTCTCCTCACCTTGATGTTCTCGTCTCCATCCAGTCTGCTGCTTCTTCCTCAACACCTTGTACCTTTTCTCTGAGGATAGGTTTGGGCAATCGTTTCTACTTTCATATCACCCAATCATGGTTACTCGAGATTGCTGAGAGGCAATCCGATCTCCAGGGAGCGGCTCTGAAATAATAGAACCTTTAAGCTTGCATTTAAAATTAGGTGAATAATCATTTATAAAAGAATGTGAACATACAAAAATATGTTTAATAGCAATGTCTCCTCTATTCAAACAACGGCTCCCTTTTTAAAGCCTGTGGTGTGTCTGTGCTTGGTGCGACCATATAACAGCGTTGTGTTCCGTTTAACATTATTATCCTTAATATCCCAATCCGAATCATATCCATCAACTAGGGCTGTGTTGAATAGTTCCAAGCTTCGAAGCGTCATTCATAACGTTGAGATTTGAATTATTATTGCTAATAACTTACAGAAACATTGCATGCAATAGTCTACCTTCTCTTCCACTCTCTCTCTCTCTCTCTCTCTCTCTCTCTCAAACCCACACACAGCGAGGGAAGCAGCGCTCCTCAACTCTGTTAGTATCTGTTTTCAGACTAGAAGCTAAGAAAAATCCACATTTGTTGGAATTTATTCTTTCCAAAACATCATTTTTACTACGAGGCACGCACTTGTATTAACAGGGCTGTCTAGCAGCAATCTAACAGCACCACATATTACATTTATATGAACACAATAACACTAAATCATGTTTTCACCATTTCTGTTGGGTAATAACAATCGTTGATCATCTCTTCAAATGCTGGTGTACGATCGCATCGCCACAAGCATATCTGAGAACCAACAAAGAAGACCAATGAGCTCCTTCAATGTTTTTTCTATTTCATCTTCAGGTATTCTGAAGCCATTGAAGAGGAAACACTCTCAGTCCCTTTTATTGGGCAGTGAGGGCTTTCTTTTCTTCCCCAGGTGCCGAGGCGGAACCAGAGGGTATCCCAATAGCGAAGCCTGCAGGAGGGTGGAGCACACACACAATACAAATGTTTTCCAAAAAAGAAAAAGAAAAATTTCATAAATTTGTTCAGTGAAGAGGCATAGTGGTGGGCTGACTGTGCTCGTTTGAAATAACATGAATGCCAAATGAACACTTATTTACACACACAGGTTGGATTTTCAACTGCTGTTTCCTCGCTTTTGTATTATGTTCTGTTATTATATCGTGCTGCTCCATATTAGCAACAATCTAAAGTCATTTTGAACCGTGGTTCTATATTGGGCACCATGTGCTGCTAAGCCTGGCACAAACAGTGTTTTTGTCTTCATATCTCACACGAAAGTACAAAGGTCCTACTGTGAATGATCAAAGCAAGTCAGAGTCTTGGCTCTGGTGAGACGTGTGCTCAGAATGCCTTGAGTTATAAATGTATTACTCACTCTGATGTAGATGTGGGTGAATAATATTTAACTTGATATGAAGTGTAACTATTTCATATCAAGATGAACAGATATCTATATTCACAGAAGATTGAGTGCCGATGTGGGTATAGTACGTGAAGGAGAGCAGGGATCTGAAGGTGATCAAAGGATTGTGTTTATAGATGGACAACTGCAGGGTGTAGTAAACTAATGAGTCATGAGAATAAACTTTTATGGCATCACAAATTTAAAACAAACTTTCTGTTATTTACCCTACCGTCTATTGTACAGTAGACACGTAGAATTATCTATATTGATAAACATTTTACAACAGCCCACATTTCAGAATACTGTCAATGAACTAGTTGATGATGGAACACTGACAAAATCACCAAATAGAATATGTACTTTTAAAGTTGATACTCTGCATAAACATTTAACAAAGGTTAATTGCTACGTTGTCAATCAATCACTCAAACTTTATTTGTATGACACGTGACACATTCATAAAGGTTAGTGCAGTTCAAAGTGCATCACAGGTTTTAGTCCTGCACTTTGAAACAACTTGTACTTAAGTGTATGTTTCAAATTCAATTCAGTTTCTTTGTATGATGGCTTATTGTTCATTTATAACGGTGGTGGAAAGTAACTAAGTTAATTTACTCAGTTACTGTAACTAAGCACTATCGAAATGCAAGGAATTATTATTATTTACGCAAATGAATGGCCTTTTGTGAGGGACTTATGGTACCCGAAAAGTTGTGAAACTTTGCATAAGCATCACATGTGGTGGCAAAAGAGCACCTACAAAGTCGTTTAAATTGAGCCCCTCATTGTGGTTTCACCTATGTATAAAATGTGGTAGGCATATGTAACATCAGACGTACAAAAAGCCTGTGGGAGACATACCAGAAACCCAACAGGAAGTCAGCCATTTTGAATTTTATATGCCATTTTAGTGCATTTTTTGCCTTTTACAGGGGCTGTACTGAAACATTTAGTCAGTACATTCTAATTACTTTTGCGTTGAAAACTTATCAAACGTATGCGTTTTCAGGCAACAATGTTGCCATGGCGTGGCGCCGATAAAGCGCCTTTGGCCATAAAACAGGAAGCTGTTGTAACTTTGGAGTATCGAGCCAGATGAGGGTCCAGGCCTGAGGACATGTTAGCCTCCTACATGTTAGCCCCGCCCTCTTTGAAATCACAAACTGTTTCATTGGTGTGGGTTAACCCCGCCGTCTATACGTTAGGCCCGACCTCCTTCCTAACTCGTGAACGTTGTCTTAGTCACTTTTGGTCGCCATCATTGCACTCAGCAGAGAGAGCCTCTTTCATTAGAGACGTACAGGAAGGTGCGAGGGCCCGATCATCACTGCTTGCAGCTTTAATTAACATCGTACTTTTTGCTCTTTTGACCAGCTGCAACATTTAAATGCTGCTTAATGTTTCAGTGATAATAATCAAATGATATTGATAGGGGCCATTCTGCCTCCATAACATACATTTAGCGATGCACTTTTACTAAAGAAAGATATATGAGTACTTCTTCCAAAACTAAATGACTCACTAAATGATTAACCTGCTGGCTGCTATTAATGGCCACGGAGATTGCTTACCCAATATTAAATAATGAATCTATTGGTTAATTAGTTTCACCCATATCGGTATTGATTTGTTGATATTACTTTTGGTTTGTTTTCCAGAGAAAGCTACTGAAAGGTCATAATGTAGCATGATTATAACCAGTAACTAGAACATGTTGCAGTTAACTACACATTTAGCAAACATCAGTGTTACAAATTTTCTTCATTTACAAGATGCCACAATATTAGCATCCAGAATTAACATCACCTACACTTCGAACTATCACTTGGCAATAAGACGAGAACAGCAGGCTCTCCTCCTGTGGCGTGTGCATCTCTTGCTGGGCAAACACATCAAAACCCTCTGCAGCCATTATGTGAAATGGAGCAGCTGCAGGGAATTGATCCACAAGTAAAAACAATGGTGGTGAAATGCGAGAGAATGGTATTTGTTTTTAATTGGCTGCTGCAAAGCAACACTGTCTGCAATCAAGGAAGCAGTGGGGGATCCACAACACAACAGTATGTATTAGGCTCGGCTCACTGGTACACAGTGAAGCTCTCATATTGCACTTCACATGTGACAATTAAAAAACTATAACTATTATTTACTTTTTTTTCTTTTTTCCTTGATAGACAGAGGGTATTTGGTACTAACTTACTGGGGCTCTACTTGTGGTGAGCATTGGCTGTAACACTAGCAGGACTCAGCCACCAGAGAGAGCCCTGTCCTCAGCTAAAACAAGCTCACGGATTCTTTTTCCTTCACTCCCCTTATGAAGAGGCTTCGAACTCGGGAAATACCGATGGTTTAGTTCTCAGAATGAAACAGCGCCATATCGGTGTTTTTCACCACAAATACTCGCCTGAATTATCACTGTTTAATCACATTTTTTTATTATTTATTATAAAAAATTCGGTTGGCTGTCTCACACTGTATGAAACTGTACAATATTAATTTCCGAGTTTGGAGCGGACTTATTTTGAAGAGACAAACAGCTTCCGTCTGATGTCCTCATCGGGTCACTTAAGATCTCTGGAGAATTGTAGCGGTGGACTTCTCATGCTGCATGCTGGGTAAAATCCTTGTGGATGTCAGCATGTCTGGCAGAAGGTGTAACATTATACCTTACCAAATATTGTGTTAAGGCCTAATCCAGTTAGTCAGCACGCGCATACTGTTGTGCATAATGACAAATCACACCCATGCAGATGTGCAATAACCTTTTACTTGCAGGTGTGTAGAACCAGGGACAAGAGTGAGGTTATAAACTGAATGTCAAAGGGACGTATATGTGAATCAAAAAACTGTCATGTATTTATTACGCTTGCATGTTTGTATTTGCATTAAGTGTTTCTGTCTTTGGAAAATCCATAGATTTTTAGTGCATGAAATGTAGATTTGAAGGCCAGGGGTTGTGTTGTATGACGGCAGCATTTTACATTAACAGCCCCTCAGAGTCCCAAAGGACAGAGTAGATCAGGATATTGCAGACAGACAGTACTCGCCATACAATTGATTATTTGACTTATACTCATCAACGTGTACATTTATTCAGGCTTCCTCTCTACTTGAGAGTAAACACACAGACTGGACTTCCAACTGTGGCACAATGTATTTGTTATGGCATTATATAAACTGAAGGGAACCGTCAGAGCAGTGGGTTCCATGTCAAATTTGTCAGATTTTGGCTCTGGCCCTTGGAAATAACAAAAATCAAGTTTGGCTTCTGATACTGACTGGAAGAGTCAAACGGCTCTCCTGGTGCTGCACATAAACCTTTTAATTACAGCAAACATGGTTGATGAGTTTGAAGCTTGATTACTTGGCCTTCATTAGTCAGATTGTGAGATATAGTGACTCCCAGAGGCGCAATTTGGCATCTCTAAACACTGCCAGCCTCTGTGTTTAGCAATCACATTTACCCTCCAGTACACCCAAACAGGTGTGTCCACCCCAAATACACACACACACACACACACACACACACACACACACACATACACACGCACACACACACAAACTGGCTCATGTATGTACGTCCACTCACTTTTTTATCACCAGCTTGGATGTAGGAATTTCAGCCTTTTTATTTTTTTATTTTGAGAAAGAGCCTGACTAAAAGGAAACACTGATAAAATGTGCTTAGTGTGCTCAGTCCTACTATGTTGAACTCTGCCTGTCATAATGATTTCGTGTTTGCTGTGCCATCTTGGCTTTGTTTTCCATCAGGGCGGCCGGTGGTTGTCACTACACCGAGGAGGGAGCGTTCTGCCTCAGGCCACGACACACTGATAATGAATGTTCAGCTCGTTGGAA
The DNA here is from genome assembly GCA_016806645.1 of Ophiodon elongatus. Taxonomy (NCBI): domain Eukaryota; kingdom Metazoa; phylum Chordata; class Actinopteri; order Perciformes; family Hexagrammidae; genus Ophiodon; species Ophiodon elongatus. Next base: position 2,237,018 of record JACSYO010000324.1, on the reverse strand, counting down.
AAATAAAGTGTGTCTGAATTATGTGGTCAGGATCTGGCCGTTGTTTGGGTGTGTGAGTCAGACACAGTGACATGCACGGACGTTCAGTTTGCACAACAGTCAGTCACTTCCTGCGTTTTAATGCTGACGCTAGGCCGCAGTTAGGCTAATGCAGGTGGAAGGTATTGTTGATAGGCTCTTTGTGCTATACTGCATGTTGAGCTTTAACACGCTGTCCAGCAGAAGCCTTGCCGCTATTTTTAGACGGGTACAGCTGCTCCTTAGCACCCACCCTTAAACCAGCCATTCAACAGAGATTTATGGCACGGGCCCATGAGAAACAGCTGTAGTGTCTTCGCCACTTGCTTGTGTAAGCCGAGGTTTATTAAGAATCCAATTTATTTTGTTTATTACGATGCCTAGTATTAACAATGGCTGACACCAGTATTAAATATAGTTATCAGCAAGTGGAATGCCTCACGCAGTTGAACGTTTAAACCACAAGTCTAGAGCGTCCGGTGCTGCAACGATGAGTCAGACTCTGGTCACAACGCCACCTGGGTCCGACACAAGTTCAACACTTGTGGTGAGCTGCTCCACCACAACAGCATGTGTGCCTGCATGTTAGCTCAGCATTCTGTACGTACATCGGAAAAACAACCATATAGTTTGTCCCCGGTGAAGGTGACTCTGTGTTTGCTCATACGTCCCTGGTGAGGACAGAGAAAAGATTTCTGGAACTTTGTGTTTTGTACAAAAAAAACACTGATTTGTCCTTTATTTAATTTTGAGTGCCCTTGATCCTGTATCTGGAGTCCAGTTCACCACAGCCTCATTCTGATCGGGGTTGTCACATGATTAGACTCGTGTGAATTGGTAGGAAACTGCTGTGGAGCTACAGTAGGCAGAGAAATTGTCTTTATGAGAGGGAGAGAGAGTGTGTGTGTGTGTGTGTGTGTGTGTGTGTGTGTGTGTGTGTGTGTGTGTGTGTGTGTGTGTGTGTGTGTGTGTGTGTGTGTGCGCGTGTGTGCGTGTGTGTGTGTGTGTGTTGGGGATGGGCACTAAATACGCAGCTCCCTCAGCCACACTCTAGCAGCTCAGCTTAAGTTTAGCTTATCACTGTCAGTTTGTTGTCTCCATTATTCAAAAGGACACCTTATCAGCCAGGGCGACTCGTATTAGCCTTCTCCACTGTGTGCTCCACACAATGATGTTCTACACTGTTCCACATTAACTCTGGTGTCTATTTCAGCAGCTCTCTATCCATTTATTGATGCATGTCTTCCATTGATCCCGGCATTGATTTGTCATGCAATCCATTACCCATCTGTCTGTTTCAGCTGGCTTTTAAATGATCCGTCAGATTGAGCTATTAAGGGGAGTAGTGGGGAAGTCCAAAGGTTGGTGATACATTCAGGGAGAGAGGGGTGCTCTGAGTGAGTGTGTGTGTGTGTGTGTGTGTGTGTGTGTGTGTGTGTGTGTGTGTGTGTGTGTGTGCGCGCACGCGCGTGTGTGTGTGTGTGTTTGAGGGTTGGGTATTGGTATATTGTCAGGCATTTAGAAGTGTGCAGTGATTTGATATTCACACAACTGCAGCACTGAGTGTGGACCTCAAAAATAGAACTGATTATAGAGTAAAATACAGGGCTTGGTGTTGAACCGCAACACTTTTTTAGCCAGAAACCTAAATCTCTCCGTTGCACAGATTATATAAAACCAATTTGTACCAATTTGTCTCAGTGAATTCAACTTTAGTTGATTTGTGCTCTTGTTTACTATGGCTTTATTGCTTTACAAGGGCTGATTAAAGAAACCTATGATAAACCAATTATCAAAAACAAAACTGACATCAAATATTTAGTCATATTCATAATAGATACAGTTCCTATTTTGTTTTGATTAAAGGTCATGTGTCTCTGTTTGTGCAACATTTAGCATTTGTGAAATTTAGCATATTTTGCTAAATAAAAAAAAGTGTTTATTTGAAAAACATGTTTACATTTGTGAAAACAACGTATAAAAACATAAATATGTTGGTACTGGTACCAAAACTCTGGTATTGTATTGACACTAAAATCAAACTCAATGGTAACTATAGTCTCAGAGTCTGATTTTCCTGTTTTAAAACAATTTAAAGGAAGAGTTTACAATTTGGGGAAATATGCTGTTCAGCATTTCTTGCTGAGAGTGAGATGAGAAGATTGATACCACTCTCTTGTTTGTCTGATAAGTATGAAGCTGCAGTCAGGAGACAGTTAACTTAGCTTAGCATAGCTTAGCATAAAATAGGAAAGTGGGGGAAAACAAATAGCCTGGCTCTGTCTGAAGGTAAAAAATACACCTACCAACATTTCTAAATGTCTTATCTTGTTTTGTTTTTTATATGTACACAAACTAAAATATGAAAGCAACAATTTGTAGTTCATAGCCGAGCACAGTGACTTAGCTACAGCTACGCTAATTGTCACCTGGCTCTAACTTCATACTCAATGGACAGATATGAGAGTGGTATCAATCTTCTCAACTCTCTGCAAGAACATTTTTCTGACTATTCCTTCAATTTAAATGGTCCTCTATTGTTTGAAGAAATTGTAGGAGCCTGAAGCTCATGATAACCTTTCCAAATCCAGTTGGATAAACTTAAAAAATGCTTGGTCATCATGCTAAAAAACAGGTTGTGTTTATTACTTCCTGAAAAGTTGACAATTTGGAGGTTTTTACCTGACAACAACGATATTCAGGAAAAACACATCCTTTATGCATTCTCCCTTAAAGTTCTGGAAATTAATTTTTCGGGGATTTCTTTTTACACAGACAAAGTGTTCTGAAATTTTTGATGTTTCATACGTTCTTTTATAATTATAGTCTGGGTTTTTCAGGGTAACACTTTAATCTTCCTGTAAGAACACACTTTGAGGAAACAAAGAAAAATGCCACCAGCCAAACATAGATGTGGGGGCTAAGATGGGGGCTGTTCCAGATTGAGATGCAAGATGGATTCATATATATTCATGAATTCAGTCAGAAAAGTCAAACGGAAGCAGTATGATAATCTTGCAGTAATTGCATTTTTCCCTCCAACTGTTTTTGGCAGAGCTGAGAGCCACATTCAGAGACATGCGATGGGAAATACAGTCTCAAACAGCGGTGAACAGTGGATACACTCTGACCCTGTACCTAAGGTCAGTCTTTCCACAGCGGGGTCAAGTGGTGGTTATGACAAATCTATTGGATTCATGGGTAATGGGATGGCTATCATTAGTGCATAGATAGTCAATTATATGTTTAATTAAGCAAGACAGACATAAGATAATTGAACTATTGACTAGTCTCTCAGAGTCACGTTTGTCTTCTGATTCAGGGTGGGCCAAGCTGAAGTCATATCACATTTGTTTGGAGGCACGAGATACTGATGAGAGTGGAAATAAAATCTGGTCCTTTCATTTACTCGACAGATTCATTTGATGTCCTGACCTCTGACTGAAGAACTTTTTAATTTTCCGACTGTGCACTCTTTCTCTTCCGGGCCTCAGGAAATGCCGTACAAAAAAAAAAAAAAAAGAAACATCCAAAGGACCATATTTCAAACTATCAAGCTTTTTTTTTTTCATACATGTCAGTCTGCTGTCAGCAGCCGTCTGAAAAGTGCTGACATTGCTGCCCTCCTGTCCAGCAGCCCGCTCCCTCTGTGTGAACTTGGATTTAGCTCAAGGGTATAGCCACCCTGCTAATGTGATGTAGCTCCAAGAAGGAAACAAATTGGCCTGACGTCTCATACGCTGCCTTGTCTTGATTGTGTGATGGCTTCTACTGCTAATGTGTTACGATGGGTAGACCTGCACAGGGAGGGAGACGGGTTTGTGTGTGTGTGTTACAGAGAGAGAGAAAGAGAGCGGGAGAGGGAGGGAGGGAGGGAGGGTGGGGGAAGGGCCTCAGTCTGCAAGATCAGCACAAGTGGAATTGCATTGATTCAGTTAACTGCAGAGTTGGAGCGTGATGTGGAATTCTGTTTATCAAGGGTGGAGTTTACACGTAGGCTCCATTTTGATCTTATTTTCTACATCGCATTCATTATCAGTCCCTGCTTTCTTACTTTCATCAATAAAATGTAATATCATCGTTATACATATAGCTTAGCCCCACCTGGAGTTTCATAAGCTCCAGAAAACGAGCAGATATGTGGTTATTTTTTAATACTAATTCACTGTCTTGAATTAAATGGCCACATAGTGTTTTTCCCCCCGTGTCTTTTGTACCAAAGTCATAACTAGAAATGCTTGCACAGCTCGGATGTGATGATACTGGCAGATACACACTGTAAACAACATCATAATCTGCATTAATCTAAAAAGATCAGATGCAAACAACTGACATCATGTTCTGTAAATCACCAGGAAATGTGCCGCATATTCCATGTAAATACCGACTCGTGTTTTATATTCAAACTGAAGCCACTGGCCCAGAAACGACATCTGCTGAATCTTAACAAACCGCGAAATAAATCTCGAACATTGCACTAATTATAGGGAATAAAGCACAGAATGGTAGCTTAGTAATTGACTGCTTGGTCGTTGCAAATACACAGACAATATTGTGTGCAATTGTCAGAGAAAAGATGTGATGTATTTATTTATTAAACTGAGCGTAAAATATAGTGACTGATATAATAAATCTATTTCAGATCGGACTGTCCAATATACTTAATATATCTGAGGCCGTCTACATGCAGGCTGTCCATGCTTTTCAGAGAGTATACACGTATTGTAAATTGATGAGGTTCTCTCTTAAATATATATATGTAAAATGGGCATGTTGCAGATGTATATTTTCTTTTTCTCCTTTACCTCTCTTCCCCTCTCTTTCCTATCCTCAGTTCTCCGTCTAGCTGGGAATTTGTCTCTAAGGGTTTATCATGCCTCATATTCCCCCCCATCCGCCCTCCCCCCCTCAGTTTGTCATTTTGCTGATCCAGATGCTTTTTCATATTTCAGTATTCTTATCATCCACTGGCAGTAAGATGATCCATTTCACTTATTTCTTAGAAGTGTGACTGTAGCCTAAGTCAATATCTACAGAATGAATTCGGTGAATTGCCGAGGAGGGGCAGCTAGTTAGCAGCTGGGGTGGTAGCGCTGGTGGTACTGGTGGCGCAGGACTCTTTTTTTTTTTATCCAGAGTCAGCAAGGGTAAAATGTCAAGCATTTCTTAGGGAAGCGGCTCCATAGGATTCCATTTGAAGCTTTAATCTTAATTGAGAGCATCGCACATTGATATTCCATAGGCCTCTTTGCCCTTCGCCTCTCAGCTACTTTCATTTAGAGGACAGCCGTACTGCACTAGAGCATGGGGATTGCTTTGTCAGACAGCCAAAAGGCCAAAGGCAAGGTCAACCTCTCTTTGTAATGGTGGCTCACTATGGAGTGAAGGCATCCCCTCTTTGATGCTGTCAGTACTTTTGTGAAACATTTCCTGAAGTCAAACTGAATGAAATGTATCACGGTCTGACCTTATACTGGCGTGAAATATTATGGAGGACTCCTATTTTAGTCAATCATATCAGGTACGTAGCTTCACAGCTTCCTGACTTGTGGGTCTAAACAAGCCACTTCTCTCCCCCGCAGCTCGAGGCCAAACAGAATGATGATTTAATGCAATGTGGAGTAAAAAAAAGAAAGAAGATATTTGCATATTTCAGCAGTCAGTGAGAGTTCATCACAGCAGCCACAGATATTATTCAATTATGCATAAGATTATCTGAAATAATCGTTTGACTCCAACTACGGACAGAGGAAGATATGTGTGCCTCGTCCGTGTCGGGAAGCTCCCAACTTAGCGCTGCGTAGCTCACAATGGGTGCAGTAGCATCCCCTAATCCTCAAACAAAGGGGAAGGACTAACTGGCCCGGCAGATGCAGCGATAAGGCCCATGTCATCAAGTAAGGTGAGGAGGGGAGGAAGGTGTGGGACGGCAACGCTCTCGCCACTCCTGTGGGAAGACTCGTCATGCCACCTTTCCAGAGGTGATGAAAACAGATGGAAATAAAAGACTCATGAGACACACACACACACACACACACACACACAGACACACACACACACACACACACACACACATACACACACACACACGCTGTTTACAGCTGAGTGCACAGCCCCTATCCGTGGGACTGAGGACCGAGCTCGCCTCCATTTCTCATGCTCCTGCCTCAGCCCACTGCTGACACAGATATACTGTAAAGAGATGGCAGCACAGATAGGTATGCATGTGCATGTCAAAGTAGCCCCGAGAGGGGAGGGGGGGTGGGGGAAGAGGGAGAGGGGGGGGGAGCCGGTCTGAAAACACAAAGACTGAGGGGATAACGTACGATCCATGTGCCACACTTTTCCCATTAATCTCAAACATTCCTGTGACACTTTAAACTGATTTGGGAAGCAGTGCTCTTGATAACAAGTTTAAGTCTTTGCAGCAAACACAAGTGTTTCTTCTTCTGCTGATGAAACAATGAATCAGGATTAAAGGATTAGTCCTTCAAAAGATCCGTTTTACTAGCACATATGAATAACAGGTTCCTATATGGACGGGGCTGCGGCTTCTGACAGATTTATCAGGTGATCAGGGCTTGATAAAGCTTCTGAGAAAGCTGCTCCTATTTCAAAGTCTTCTCCGCTGGTTCTGTGGGAAAGCCCAATGCTCCTGCTTTCCACTCCTTCCACCAATCAACCACAGCAGCCTTTGCTAAACACCTCAGCTGCCACAGACGAATCAACACAGTTAGACTCCAGATCTATTCAGACAACAAAGCAGCTGAACTCCCTGAGCTGGACATTGGGAAAGAATCTTTAAAGAGAGGGTTCACTTTATCACACGGATCAATAAAATCTATTCGAACCAGGCAGTGATACCTAACTCTTTCCAATAAAACACAACCTACTTTCTTACTTAAGAGGGGACATGAGAGCATTGCCAAAAATACATTCTTTTTTTTCTTTTTTTTTTTTTAGAACTGCCGTTTATTTTAAAGCAATAGATGAGTGATTAGATGGAATAATAGATTTCACAATCGGTGTCTGAAAATAATTACTGCGACTAAGTCATATAGGTGCTAGGAAACTTAACAAGATGAGCAGATTCCTTTTTTTTATTGTGCGGAAAGAGGATGCACAAGGTCCACACATGAGTCAAGGCTGTTCCTCTCCTCGGGATTTAAATATAGCTCCGCTCTCCATTACTGCTGTCACTCACAGACTTATGGTGACCTTTTGACCTCGCCTGTGCAAAAGAGACTCGAAGCTGACATACTCACTCCAAACGGCAGAGACGCATTTCAATATCGTTTTTTTTTTCCCTGTCTTTTCTGGGCTCGGATGTCATCGGTCTGATAGTTTGTCGTGGTGTTGTTTAAGCTCATTTGTCTGATTTCGTCTGAGGGTTTGGCCTGCGCTCCAGAAGGCGGTGCAAACGTGCGGGAGGCGAACAGATGACGGGTTCCCACAACATTTGAACAGTTGAACGTTTCTCAACACCTGACGTGCAGGCGGAGGTCAGAGTTTGTTGGGTTACAGCTCGGAGGCCACCCACTTGTGTTGTTGTTGTTCAGCCCGGACGTGTTAGTGCTGCAGGCCACTGCATGGCCACGTGTGGGCAGTGTGTTACTTCACACAACTCACTTTCTCTTCTCAAAAACTGAACTGCTGCTTTTTTTTGTTTTTTTTAAATCATTTGCATCAGTGCAGTCATACCAATTATTTTTAAATAAAATAAAATGACTTTTAAAGTCAGTAAACAACAAGCTGTATCTCATGATAAACTAGAAGGGGCACTCAGAGAGCGCAGACCTCTGTCAAGGTCGTTTTCATAAGTGAAAAATAATGCGTACAAATTTAATGGGTTCTTCCTTGGCCCGTGCTACACTCCACCAATACCGAAAATCTGGACGTGTCGTTTTTCCGTAATCCGGCTGACCAACAGACAAACAAGCAAACCAAACCTCAAAACACAACCTCCTTTGTGGAGGTAATATTGATACGATACACGATATCATTCAATCCAGCACAACACCAAAAACAGCCTCAAAATAAATTTCACAAAAATTAAAATTCTTACAGCAGCTATAATCAATAGTTCTGTCTGTCAGGCCATATCTTTGGTCAAAACTGAAATATTTCAACTCATTGGTGGAACCACATTTTGCACAGAAGGACTTCGGTGATCCCCTGACTTTTCCTCTATTGCCACCATGAGGTTGACATTTGTGGTTTTGAATGAAACGTCTCAGCATTTATTGGATGGATTGCCATGTGATTTGGTACAGACAGTCATGTCTCCCTCAGGACGAAGTATAACTTTGGTGATTCTCTGACATTCTGTCTAGTGGCATCATCAGGTCGACATTTTAATTTCTTGCTAAACTAAGATGGTGAACATGGCAATATATTTGCTCAGCATCAACATGTTAACATTGTCATCGTGAGCATGTTAGCATGCTGACAGTAGCATTTAGCTAAAAGCACCTCAGAACTGTGCCTTAGCAGTGCTTAGTGGGCCTACAGCCTCAAAGAGCCGCTAGCATTGTTGTAAACTCTGATACTTAATTCATACTTCTGCAGAAAAGCTTCCCCAGGGCCGCAGAGTTGGTTTTCGGAGAGCTCACAGAGAGCCGGAGGGACGCGCCGCACACTTCCTGAAAAATGTAGCTAGAAAATGACATGCTACGCTCAATGAGATGCAGCACTGTAAAAGCTTTGGCGCGCACGAATACACAGCCACAGATTCCCCCAACTCAGTGGACCAAAAACAGATCTAAAAGCAGAATGAATATTGTTACATACGTAGTTATATTTACCAAGTGACCACATACTGATCCGTATCTGCACAATGTGTAAATAAGCAACAGCTAACGTGTGTGCCATATCAACTCGACATTTTGAGAAATAGCGTTATTCCCTTTCTTAAATGAGATGTTGGGACGTTGTGAGGTGTCCCAGATGTGGTGTAGTTTGTCCTCCACTATAACACGCTACACGACCCAAAGCCCATTGTCGTTCCCCGATCCGCACCTAAACCCTGCTTCTGCCGTGTCGCACTATAATGGGGACAATATTGTCTATTCGGAACCCGGCATTAAACAAGATACACTGTGCTAAGTCGGGAGCTTTAGGAGGGCTGGCAGGTGGGTTTTGTTAGGTTTGGGCAGAGCTAGCTAGCCTGTAGCTTCCCAAAACATACCATTACATTCATTTAGCTGGCGTTTCTATTTCTATCCACAGCTACTTACAATAAGTGCGTTCAACCATCTGGGTTTGACACCAAAAAGTGGAAGGATCATGCAAGTACATCAACTTCAGGAACTACTTCAGGCGCTACGTTTAGAGACAATAAGAGAAAGATACTAATTTTATCACTTCAGGGCAAAGGTGCAGTCTGAACAGATGAGTTTTCAGTCTGCGACGGAAGGTCGAACTAATCCTTTAAACTGTTATGAAATGTTGGTGTTTACAGTTTGTTTCTGCTCCCCTTAAGTGGGCAAAAAAATAGATAATGCAGGTTGTCAAAGTTCATAATTTGCATGTAACCATGAGAATTTAGTTTTCTATGTGCAACAATCAGATCACGAAAAGCAGATTTATGTGGCCGCCGGTATTTTTAAATGACATTGGTCTAACAAATGAACTCAATCTTAAATTCAGTGGGAATTCTTATCACACCCTCTATAAACGTTGCTTTTTGACTTGTAACCTTTCATTTAATTCTTTTGAGAAGTTCGGGTTTCTTTTTTTTTTCTGCTGTTAAATCCCAGAACAAAGTACTTCCTGTATCTTGACCACAAAAAGAACAAACAAGTACATGGGTTCACTGCAGTATAAGGGCCTGCCTCCCTTAAATAGAGTCCTTATAAGCCCTGTGTTGGCGAATCACAAGCTTCTCTCCCTGACAGTCTAACCGCAGCACACAGATGGTTGCTACTCAGTTGTTGTAGCGGAGGCTTAACATCGCCCATGATGACAAAGATGGCCAAAGAATCAAAGAATGGGCGTGTGAACACTGTCCTGCCAAATCCTCCAGCTGGGTAGAGGACGCAGAGACGAATACGGCTGCGCTAAAATCAGCTGAAAGGACAAATTATATGGCTTTAAGTTCAGCAAAGTGCATCTGAGAAACATGAGGGAAGAGTTATGACACAGGGGAGACGTTAACATGACACACCAGTGGGAGAGTGACACACCCAATTCCAGGGAGGCCTGTGAGACTTTACCAGAACGTATGACACCGCTGCCATATTCTCATGTCAGTGACACCCGCAGAAACTTATGAAGAAGGGTGTTGAATGGGACTTTTCAAACCCTATCATCTGTTCAACTGCGTTTCCCACTTTTTATCAGTCGCTCTCACGGTATAACAGGAAAAATCTCATTTCTTTCGGATTTTCCAACTAAACCTGATCAAGATAGTAGTTTTTTTCTCTGGGATATATTTTGCTATTCTTTTTGGGTCACCATTCATTCATACTCACAGTGCCATCATTCCACACAAAAAAGATCTCCTACATTAAACCCCACCAAAATAAAAAAAAAAAACATGCTATCTTCTCTTTTGTTCTCCAACAGTAGCAAGAACTATTTATTATGTCATCTGCAGTGCTCTTCTCAAAAGCCAGTCCCACCATTACTCTTCCTGGATGCGAGTTTGTTATATACCAGAGACATAATATGGTCCCAGAGGGCCGGATCTTCCTTTCCACGTTGTGATAAAGTCGCCAGGCTGCAAATGCTGGTGTCTGAGCAGGAGCTGACCCATAATCAGCAAAGTTTTGCCAACTGCAACTGAGAGCCACAATTATCTGCCCTATAGATAGGTAGGGTGTATACTGGGGGCCAGGGGCTGTGGAAAGGGAAGAGGCTGTCAGGGGGGGGGGGGCAGAGGGGGAAGCCTGAGTTAACCTCTGTGGCTCGTGTTTCTACTGTGCACTAATGGACGCCTGTCATCATTATGGACAGAAACAGGAGGGCGCCTGCCAGCTGCATGACCCCCATAAAACAGAACAGGAAATCCTAGCAGGGAATGAAAGGAAAGGAGATTCCTTCTCTTCTTTTTTTTTCTCTACTCTTCTTCTCTCTCTCTAATGACCCCTCATTCACTCTTTGGCCTCTTATTTATGCTGCAAACTGCAGTGTCACTCACGAAAAACAGGAGAATATGCTGCGTGTCCATCTCAAAAAAAAAAAAAAAAAAAAAAAATGTCAAGGTGTTGAGGGTGTGGTCATTGGATTTTTGTCTAAAATGACCGGTCACTTCCGATGCACAGTTCAGTTACCCCCACGTTGCATGCCAGTAAAACACCTCTGTTTTTCATCCTCCACTAACAGCGTTGGGCTGTTTTATAATGTTTCTGTCACGCTGAGAGGAACCTGTATAATCATTACATACAGTAGTTCACCCTTTGTAACTCAAGTCCAGGGTCTGTAATGTGACAGGACTTTGTCACACTTCTGTCAGGGATGTCTACTGAAACGTGACAAGCACTTTATCAAGGAACCTTCCTATCAGATCCCCAGGAGATCATGCACAAACATGTGAAACACAACGTCCCCAGGAAGCAAGATTCCTTATTACAGCCAATAAGATAGCAAGACAATCTTTATTGTAGTTCTGAGGCTACACATTAATCCACTCCGTTGGAGCCTGCAGAGCCCATCATGTGATAATCTAAGTCATTACCAGTAGTAGCCTACAATAGTAATTACCATGGAATCTTTCGCAATGTGGCAACACCAAAAAAAGAGAAAAAAATAAGCTTTCTGTGTGAGAGATCAAGAAAGCGCATACACACATGATCGTCTGTATTTGCATAGGCATGTCTGCGTGTGCGCGCGTGTGTGCGCGCGTGTGTGCGTGTGTGTGTGTGTGTGTGTGTCATGTCCGTGGAGACGTCTCTGTGCGTGTGTGATCGCTGCATGATTCACAGTGTCACAACCGTGCGCAGAAACGACTGGACATCCTGAACGGAAACCACAGCCGTCGAAGCTGCGTTTTCCTGCGACACAGAACCTACCACTCTCACAAAGAGTCACTTGACTGGACCATCATATAGGAAGTGAAAGAGGAAGCCCCTCGTCCATCCTGTCCTCCATCCCAATCTCTTGCTCTGCGCTTCACGTGAAGCACACTCTTCACAGACGATCACCAGTGTGAGCCTTTTTGCTGTTGCAAAACATCGGGTGGAAGAACTGGCTGAGGCTGGAAATGGCTTGCTATTGGGGGTCAAATGTCTGGTCAGTTGACATTCAGCCAAAGGAGATTAGTGCCAATCATTATTGTGAATGCAAGATTCAACAGATTGATCAGCAGGGTTTGTTTAGAACAAACGAATATTTACTCAGCTGATCAACTAATTCCATTTTGTATCTAATCTGTGATGTTTTTTTGTTTGTTTGTTTGTGGCAGTCGCTCAGGAGCTCTGCAGAAAGATACTCAGTGTTTTAGAAAGTCACGCTGGGCCACACCAACACTGCCCACAGAAGCTAGGTATGATATCACAGATGGAAGGGGCGAGATGTGTTGGACTGTGGGGCCTGTTGGCCCTCGTGGCTCGAGGCCTCTGGCTGTGTTCATTGGTGACAGCGCACGTCGCCTGGCAGCCTGCATTCCTCTGCCTCTCCCCACACAATGGTGAGTCTCTGCAGCATTCCTCTGTCTGTGTCCGCTGTCTGAGATGCGGCCAGGCCTTGGCAAAACCCCTGCACTCAGCCAAGAGGTGGGCACCGCGCTCATCAGATTCTGATGGGACACGTCCAAAGTGTTTTCACTGAACACCAGCCGTCTACGGGGTGGTTATTATTCATTGTGTAAACGTGTGACACGGTTCCATCAAGAGTGGCCATCTTCGTCACGATGTAATAAAACAGGCCTCTGCAGAAGAGGTTTTGAAATAATTTAGGAGATGATGATGCTTCCTCTTTAACCCGCTTCATCATCGCATTCTGGCTTTTTATTTTTTTATTTTTTTTTTTACTTCGCGCAATCGTTCCTTCTCTCCATCTGTTTTTAAAAAATGCAAGCGCGTCTATTCTAAATCGTTTTCACTGCTCTTTATCCTTCTCCAGCTATTTTGCTTTCTCTCTTGTTCTGATGCCACAGCCGTGCAGACACCTTTCCCTCCTGCTGACTCAGTAGCCAGCCTCAGGCGCTGTGGGCTCGGGGTGTTGGTGGCGGGGAGGGGAGGGGAGAGAACGGGGGGGAGGGGTAGTGTGAGGCTCCCACATCAGGCCCACCAGCCTATCACATGCGAGGGAAAAGAGCTGGCTAATCGTTTCTACAATGGCACCCTGCACACTGTCACACAGTACCACAAACCGCTCTCCTCGCCAACACTTCTACTGTATTATTCCGCCGTTGCTTAGAAATCCTCATGTGATGTATGTAAGTGCGCAAACGTACCACACGGAACAAAGAAGTGATTGAAAAAAACAGAAAAAAACCACACCTACTAAAATGCATCAGTGCAGGCAATGTTAAACATATGCAAGTATACACAAACATGCATGGCGTGTGCTCAGTTTTCTCCCATTTGCATGTGCAAATACACCCTTACACTTCAATCTAAAATGCTGCAGATTTTTTGGAAGGTTTTAGTTTATTTTAAGCACTCAGCGGTTTACTACTTCACCCGATTATGTGATTTGGAAATTACGCCGAGATATGCAAAATTATATTTATTAAAGATGAAAAAAAATAAAGGAACAAAAGAAAATGTGACTAAACAGATTTGATGACAAACTTCCTCAGTATCCAAAGATGGTGAGTTTCACTCTCGGCCCAGCAGTCGTCTGAGTAGGTTTACTGGTAATAGGTATATTTACGAGTACACTTTTGAAACAGAGGAAAATTAAACTGTGCCCGTAAACAAAGTCTCATGCCATATATAAGAGCCACTGATTAACGAGCCTTTCCCAATAACATTAAAATACAGAGGAGCATTATTCATTGCCATAACCATCTGGTTATTTTCAGCTGCATCCTTGGTGTTCACGAACGCACTCGTCTACGTCACGTACTCCCGGTGCAGCGGGCCGACCTTCAGGGATTAGGCCTGTTTTCAGAAGGAAAGTGTTTTTGCACCTGTGGTGTGATTTTTAGAGCCGCTGTCTCTAAACAGAGGGGTGAGGTCAGAACTGTCAGGGGGTCACACAAGGAAAGAGGACCTGCTTTCCAGGTTAAAGGGCGGTGCCGTTAACAGAGCCACCTGCCCGGCCAAATTCTCACCATCCGGGAAGAGAAAGTCTCCTCTCACGGTGAAAAACTCCCTACATTTTTCTCTGTCTTCTCAGCACACAGGCCATGACAGAGGTTATAAACTCAATTTACAATGTGGCCACTTATCACACATTATCACAATGGCCTTGGTACTATTACGGTCATCCAAATATTATTGTAGTCCTGAACTGGGAATGATCTGTTGTCAGGAAATTTGCTCGAGGATTTCGAAAGTGTAACAGGGCCGAAACAAACAAAACCCCCCCCCCCCAAAAAAAAAAAAAGAAAAAGAAAAAATTCCTCCGGAGCTGGGCCAAGGGAGCCGTGTGTGCCGTGGTTGTTGTTTCTCTCTTCCTCTGTTAATGAATGCAGAGGTGATCTGTTTGTCTGAGGAAGAGAGCAGAAGGGAAGCCTGATTTCCACTCCATTTTATCTGTGCCCCACAGCCCCTGCCAGTCAGCCCCCTGTGCTCTCACATGCCGGGGTCCCACAGGAAGCAGCACTCCATGAAGGGCAAAGGTCAGCGAAGGAGGGAAAGCCACTCGTCCTTTCATTCACCACCGGACCGACAGATACACAACACTGATACTGCGCTCCTTGTTTTGTCCGTCTTATAATAATAATAATAATAGGATTAAAAGAAAAAGTAGAATTTATGTATATTTTAAAAATAAATGTATGGGGTTATAGTATAATGTTAGAGTAAGTTATAGTAGAGGCTGTTTTGTGCTTGTCGTCTTAGCGTCTACACTGCGCACAAATTTGTTTCACATTTATTTATACACCCATCTAAGAGACTACACTATAATGTTATGTAGTGTGTGTGTGTGTGTGTGTGTGTGTGTGTGTGTTTCCCTTTGTGGATTTAGAAATTTGAAAGTATTTTTTTCCCATTGTATATTGTGAGTGTGAATTTAAGAAAATGTTGTAATAGCTCCCATAAGAATAACACATTGCAATACTAATAACTACGGTGTGATAGAAACTTGAAAGAAGATTGCGCATTTGAGGTCGGCGAAATATTTCCCTGTGTGGACAGTTTTTGTTGTCGTCGTGAGAAAGTGATTCTATTAGCAGATGAGACACAATTTTAAAAAGTCACAATAGTTTTATTGATCCATAGCAAATTAAAAACATAGTGGATGAAAAACAATTTGCATAATCATATATTATCTTAAAAAGAAAAGCAAATAAGGAAAACATCTGTCCAGCAGAATCAGCTTCATAAAAAATAATAGAAATGCCGTTTAAACATAATTCTCCTTTGTATGTTGTCTATTTTAAGGAAGCATGGACACAAAATATAATTTGAGCTACAAAAACTAAGCAAAGCAAAATCACTAAAATGAAGATTGAGGAGTAACTAATGCAGAAGGATTAAAGTTGTATATTAATAAAAAGGAAATATTCTCTGATTTCAAGTATGTCCTTTCAGACAAAATACAGATACGCCTGTATAAAAAAACAACAAAAAAAACATTTCATGCATGTCCTGCATGCATGCTTTATTGTAATTTTGTGTCATAACTTGTTGCCTAGTTGTATCTATTACAATGATTTGAGCGATATCCTTTTGTCCAACATTAATTACAACTTGGCGGATCCACGGGCTTGTTTGTTAAGGAGCAAGGCGAGCTGTCAACATAATGCCTCCCCATGGAAAAGTAGCAGTTCTGCAGGAAAATTAACAAAGTCACATTAAATACTCGGGTGAGGAAGGGTTGTCACTGGTGGACCCGGTTTCGTGGTAACAGTTTGCACCGGACAGTTTCTCACACTTAAGTTTGTATGCATCCCTCTCCCTCATCAGCCGGTTGAGTTCGTGTTTCAGCGTCTCGACCTGTGACACCAGGCTGGTCTTTTCGTGCTCCAAAACGTGCTTCTGCTGGACGCGCTTGTACCGGCAGGACTGCGCGTAACCTCTGTTTTTCAGGGTTCGGCGCTTCTGCTTCAGACGCATCACTTCGTCCTTGCCGAGGCCTCGGAGGAGCCGGTTGAGCTCCCTGACGGACATGGACACCAGCTGGTCGTCGGAGAAGTTACTGTCGGCGTTGGACAGCCGGTCGTGGCGGCTGTGCTGGTGGTGCGCGCCGAGGACCTCCTTGTCCTCCGGCGACTCGGGAGAGTCGCAGCCCATGTCATCTTTGATGTAAGGGTCTTGGCAGTGACTGCTGTGGATGCCTTGCATGTCGGGGTGACCCGGGAGTCCTGCGTAGTGCTGGGCCGGCTCGTTGAGGTGGCCGTACCCGTCGTATTCGGCTTGGAAATGGGGCGGCTGGTGGCCGTGGGGCACAGACGGGTGTCCCTGCTGCGCCGTGGCGCCGATCAGGGCCTCCATTGCGTCCTCGGGTGTCAGCCCAAAAGATTGAGGGTACATCTGCTGAGGGTAACCCCCGTTGTTGGGTATCCAGAACTGGTCGCCCCCGGGGTTATTTCTCTGCTCGCCGGGATTGAGGTTTGGCGATGAGGGTACCGAGTTACAAGGTGTGCTGCCGGGGGTGGAGGAAACGGAGTCCGGTCTCTGGAGCTGGCTGCATGGCCCGACGAAGGAGCGGTCGATCCCCTGCATTGCCTCCTTCTTAACGCCGAACTTCATCAAGTCGAAGTCGCTGACGAAATCCATGGGGTTTTTCTGCAGTCCCAAATGTGAATCGCTCATGTTGACGGGCAAAGCTGGTCTCTTCAGAGAGCTCCGAGTGTCCACAGCTATTTCATACAGTCAGCAAAATCGCGCTTACTTTCGAAAAAACGGCAGTAATCCCAAACTTTGATTTCAGTTCAGAAGGTTGGAACAAAAAAAAGCAAACCCGCGTGCGTAAAAACCTCTCCCACCTTATCAAACTCTGTACGAACTGGCGAATCTGCACCGCGCAGCCTTTTTTTTTTCCTTTTTTTTTTTTTTTTTTTTGTTGGCTTCAGTCGCCGCACGCTAGAAGTCCACCGATGACGCCAGCGGACTGGACGCACCTCTCTGCCTGCTCGGGAGAAGCGCACTTTCTTCATAAAGCTGCATTGGCATGATGTCACGCCTTCCAGGCTACACCTCCGCGCTCCTCTCCAATAAAAACACGCTGAGAGAGGCGATTTGCATAAGAGCCGCTACGAGTCAGTCCCTCCCCCCCCGACCCCCCTCTCCCCTCCCCTCCCCCTCTCCCCCCCCCAACGGGCTGTTCGTGATGATCATTTGACCAAAACCTATAAATGTCTGCACAGCGGAACACCATCTTCTGCAATATGCTTTTTTAACTGTTTGACTTGTCCTCCATTTTACATGTAGGCCTATTTCTCCTGCGTGTTTGTTTAGATTCGCCACATCGTGCATACGGCCGGTCAAATACCTTCACACACGGGCTCGTCCAGGCAGGGCTTTTATTGTTTTTCAAGCCGATACGCTAAACATAAGGGGGTCACTCTAGCCTACTTCAAATGTATAATAGTATTATTTTCTTTCAGACATAATTTGGTTTAAATGCACGACTGAATTTGTGGTGATTTATACAAGTTGTCGCTACTGCCTCGTTTCACTTAAACAACAAAAAGGAGGCTGGAAGACAGTTGAGTTGACACTATTGTGCTCGCTGTGCTCTTTATTTAGTAAGCAGGAAAACACTGACATCTGGTGGCCACTAGCATACACCGCAGCAGTCCCAATATTAAAATCCACACTAGCTCTGAGGTCTGAACCGTCACAGACCTTCACGAGAGGAACAGCTGTACTTCTGTGGCCAGCAAACTGAAGCTTGTGTTTTTGTATGTGAATTAACAAATTCAGTGTTTGTCCATGCCTGGGACACAATCAAACATTTCATATTGCGAGATCAATTCAGATGAAAACATTTTTAGAAACAATCATCATATCACAGGGCTGTCCAGCTCCTTCCATGTTCTGTGTTTCCTTAATTAGGGCCCGAGCACAACGAAGGCCCTATTGAAACTGTAATGTTTATTATTATTATTATTATTATTATTATTCTGCAATTTAATTGCCTTTTTGGGGGGCTTTATCATTATAGGTTTCGCACCTTCACATGACAAAATGGCTTGCTAGCGCCCCCTACAAAAACTTTGCCGTGGACCATAATTGGATGAAGCCTATCAAAACTCATCAAAAGCTTTTTGTTTATATCAAATTGCGTTTCCACGATATTCACCAGTTAACTTCAAAGGGGGCGACAACCATTAGCCCAATCATCACCAAACTTCCCGTTTATGTCCACAACAGTACCTGAAACAATTTCATTCAAATCGACTAATAGGGGCGGAACAGGAAGTCCGCCATTTTGTGCAGTTTTTGGCCATTTTTGGCCACTTCTTTAACAAATTCCTCCTACAGATTCCATCAGATCATTTTCGAATTTGGTGAGTATGATCTGAAGACCTTTGCCATTATAAGTCATCAAGCGATCGTGTTTTCGTGCAACAGTATTGCCATAGGGTGGCCCCCAAAAAAAGCGTATTTTTTTATGCTTCGTCATTAAAGCAAGACTTCCAGCCATAATATAATTTAAGTTCAACTTCTTTTCCATCATAGACATAGCGCCACCTAATGGCAACAGCAAATTCAAAGTTTTCTACTTTGATGTACTTCTCCTCGCTGGTTTGCTCATAAATATTGTTAATTATCACAATTTTCACAATTTCGCAACTAAAAAGCAAGCTCATCTTTCTGTGGCTTGGGATCCTCAACATGACATGGAACTTTGTACGTGTCAAAGGTGATGGAAATACAGATTTGATATGGGTTTTTGGCTCGCCCGTCATAAATTGCCTCAATAGCGCCCCCTACAAATATTCAAAAAAGCAGCCCAGTGCCATGTTTCACCTACGTGTATGAAATTTGGTTGGCACATGTATCACATGGAGACTTAAAAAAAGGTTTCTTGGAACCATGCTCTAAACCCATTTTGATTTGTGTGTGAATTTTCCTACCAGTAGTCCCGACGTGCACTAAGGTGCTAGGGGCCCGTCCATCGCTGCTTGCAGCTTTAATTGTATCCATGTTTGTTCGTTTTTTGATGATTTGATTTGCCTTGTTTTGGGGATATGTCCAGGCTCCATCACTCCTGTTTTGAGAGTTGCAGTGCTGTATTCTGAATTATTTCCATGTAGGATTGTGCATTTATGGAACGTGGGAGAGCCCTTAAACATGTGTTGATTTGACAGAAGGTCGGCCCTCAGCCCCGACAGCCAGAGAAGGGCAAAGCATCCCACCATAAATCAGGAACACCCCTGACAGCAGCTCGGCAACATCGCTGGCACAATAAAAAACTGGCATGTTCCAGGATGCGCTGTCTGGTTCGGGGATGTCACCCCTAGCGGTGTCCAGAGGTGCCACAGCTGCACGAGGTATCAAAGGGTTAAGCGATGTTCCTGCCCTGAGATGACCCTCTCAGGCAGTGCTTACTCCAAAGATAGTGAAAGCTTTCCTGACAAGATAGAGGACTCAAGCCAAAACCAATAGAAAGTGCTTTCCAAGAACGCAGCGGTATTGTTTCAGTCAGCTTTAGTTGCTGGGAATAAAGGAAAAGAGGAGACAGTGTGACTGAGCAAGGATGGCTCAGGGACATTATGCTAAAGATAGGATGCTAACAGCTTAAGAGCACATCGCCAGCAGACACAGTGATCATATTTCGCCACAAAAACATATGCAGGAAGACAGTCGCACCTCCTGAAAACATTGAATTCCCACACACAAATATAATCAATGAAAGCCATCATTGCAACAACGGCTCTTGGAAACAAGGCGTCACTTTGTTTGCATCCGAGAACTGAGAGCATTACGTGGTCACGGATATTAATTCTGGTTGCCACCCCACCTACAAACCCGACCCGTCATGTAGGTGCTTTAAAAAGGTGGTTATGGTTGAGGCTGCCGATTCTATGACGAGGTCTGAGAGGCTGGAAGCACAGACGCGTCACATCTCAAAACTCACTTCACATGACCTGTGTTGCCATCGATCACAAAACTGATGCAGAAACCACATATAATAAGAGCACAAGCTCTGGCACTGGTACACAGTAAAACAATTTGACCTCATTCAATTTCATCCACTGCGGACACATAACGGCGTGTCTTCTAGGAAGCTGGAACATCCACACATAACCTAGACTATCACAGCATCCATTAACTGACCGTAGCTGGCCAATTTAGCACCATGACGACAATTAGCAAAGGGCTATCATGTGGATAACAACAGTCAGTCACTTGTATCTCTCAAAATGCAATAAATAAATGTGACCCTTGTGTCCTGTGCACCGTCGAAACAACCAACAAGAAAACTAGTGATAGCTTCAGCCTTAAGAATAAATAAGAAAACACAAATGTCAACACTGGACAGTTCTCTTTGGGCGGACGCAATTCAGGCGGTGTCATCCTGACAGAAATGCACCATGTCTTTGTCTCCCTTTCTTTCTGTATACACAACACAGTTCTGTGTGTTTCAATGGCTATTTTGTAAATACAAAGGGCCATAACTAAGAGTCGGCTTCAGTTAACCTTCCAGTCCATATGTAGCAAACATGGAGCGAACAAGTAGCATTCGGAGAAAAGCCGTAGTCAGACAACATAAAGGAGAAGTCATGATTGCTGGAGAACAACTCAGGTATGAAGAGAAAGAGGTGGGGGGGGATATATGACTCGTCTATGGTCAGGCTTGAAGGAGATTCAAGGTTTAAGGTTAAACATATGGCTGATTTGAACTTAATTTCAAGGTTGAGACTCCACGACGGAAAACTGATCAAGGACAGACGCTACCACCTGCGCACGTACCCCAACTGCTTTGTGGCACAGGAACTTATAGGCTGGCTAGTGAGCCATAAGGAAGCTCCGGATCGAGCAACAGCCGTCTGCCTCATGCAGCACCTCATGGATCATGACATCCTTCACCACGGTAAGGAGGACGCAACAACACAAGTGTTAGCGAGGAGATATTGAAAGACAAAAAGGGAAAATGTTGTTGTCGCTTTATTTAGGGACACGCTAATTTCAAAACTTGTACGAAACTGTACGTTGCCTTTTCTTAGTCTGTGATAAGAGGCCATTGTTGAAGGATGCCAAACTGCTGTACCGTTTCCGCAAGGATGATGGCACGTTACCTTTCAATAGAGAGGTGAAAATCTTCATGCGAGGACAACGGCTCTATGAACAGTAAGAGCTGCTGTATATTTTGTGCTCGCATCTTGTTTGACCTTGAACTGTACCGTCAACCCTAGTCGTGATCGCATACACACCAATATGATTTGCGTGTTTATGACACATCAGATCTGTGTTTCCGTGTGTCCGTTTCTTCAGTCTCATAGGGGACAAGAAGTCTATTCTGCAGCTAAGAGAGGAGCACGGCGTTGCATATCAGCGCTCCTTTCCTGGCTGCCAGCTGATCGACTGGCTCCTTCAGAACGGGGAGGCGGAGAGCCGGCGCCGGGGACTGGAGCTGTGCCGCGCATTGCAGGAGCATGGCATCATTCAGCACGGTGAGGGGAGCCCTACATTGGCCCCTTTGATGTCTGGCACCAGGAATGAGCGGGCTGTCAGTGGCTGCCGTCAGTGGGCGGCCAGCTGGGACTTTTGCAATCTAAAGCAAATACACTCATCAACTCTTTGTGAAAAAATCCCATTCATTGTAAAACGTGTTGTTTTGTGCTCCCTCTCCTCCACTCCCACCACTAGTGGCAAAGAAGCATGATTTCTTTGACAGTGGACTGCTCTATCAGTTCTGCATCAATTTCCGCCGCAGACGCCACCTATCTGAACTGTTGAATGAAAGTGAACAAGGCGACAGCGAAGATGTGGACAGCAGTGCTGATAGTCCGTTTGTCCTGCACAAAAGCCTGCCTCAGGAAGGCAACAGTGCTTTCCAGTCCGGTAAAAGAACATTCTGGCCCTTTGTACACTTTGTTGTGAACTATCACATGATAACGTTACTACCAATGTAATTACAGTGAGGTTAAGTAAAGATCTGAAGCAGGTTACCAGTGGGCGTCGAGGCAGCTTGAACTCTTCTCAGCTTCACTCTTCTGGATTTCCACCTCTGGTCCAGCTGTCTTCGGCTTCAGTGAGATGCAATCCTAAATCAGGCGAGTGTGAAATTAATATTCACGTGAGAAATATTTCAAAAATGTCTTTAAAGACAAAAGTATTGGGTATAATGAGGTCCGAAATTGGAAAATGGTGAATGTCTGAAATGCTTTAACACTTTTACAGTGCTCAGAAGACATTTTACATGTGAAGAGTTATTCGCACCTGGGGCACCTTTAATCAAGAGGGTGTTGACGGTGAGTCACTTTAAAGACCTAATCATGGATAGGGCAAACACTTATAGGATTTTAACATTAATTCAGCATAACTTGAACAACAGTCCTCCAAAGTCGAAAAGTGGATAATTATGACGCTAGTAAGGGACAAAACAAAAACATTCCTTTAAAGTGGAAACTTACTTGGGGAGAGCTTTTGCCTACATGTTTTGTGATGTTAACACAAAACCAATCTCATGTGTCAACCATGGATAAAAAGCATTTACATACTCTGGCTCCTTCATAGTTTACATTCGAAACAAGACTAAACACATTCATGGCGACATACTTATCCCACGTGGACTAATAAAGTGGCATCTCACCAATACGAAATGATTCCATTTAATTTCTACAGATTGTGTAATTTATCTCACCCTCGGGTCATCACAGGTGATAGGAGATGACATGGGCTGGGGCTTTGTTGTCAGAGGCATGGCTCCCTGTTATGTGCAGGCCGTTGACCCCGGAAGCCCTTCTGCAGCTGCAGGAGTCAAGGTCAGATATACGTTAAGACACATGGCGCTGAAAATGGAAATATATCATATTTAACTCTGTGACAAAAATAAGACCTACGTACCTCACATCGTCTTCTTCAGGTGCGGCAGTTTGTGTGCCAGGTGAACGGACAGTGTGTTCTCTACCTGGACTACAGGAAGGTCAACAGACTGGTGATGACGGGGCCTCGCACTGTGGTTCTGGAAGTTATGGAGCCGCTGGAATGACGACGACAACAACAACTACAGAATTTAATTTGCTAAAACTAAAATATAACATTATGTGATGTATATATATTTTTTTAATCAATTATAGTCTAGACTGAATATAGCTTAGCATGGGCAGAGGTCATGTGGTCATTTCTGAGGGGGAAAAACACCAAAAACACAAATCAATAAATGAACATGGTTACCTCAATTCCTGAGTGATAAATGTTGGCTTTTTTACAACTGTAAATAAAACATGGTAATAATGCAACCACAATGAACAGTAACTTTGGGCCACCCAGCCCCTGAGCCAGCCCCTGCCCAGCTCCCTGCTACGACTTCCGTCTTTTTGTCGTCGCCATTTTGGATTGAGAGTTGGCTCACTTGAGAGAGGTAACGGTAGCTAGCAGCCCGGCCTGACCACCAGTGCAAGTACAATAATTATTCAGAGTACGAGTCGTGGTGCCGGCGGTCGTCAGTTCGTGGGTCTTCATGAGCTGAGCACCACTCTGCACCACCTTTCACTCCTCCAGCCAGCCAGCCAGCCAACAGCGACAATAAAGCAGATGTCAGAGCTAACTAGCTAGCACAGTTAGCTCGCCGTGGAGCTGAGCATCAGCACCGGCTCCGAGGAGAGCGACCATCACCATCGGGTTGTTCGCCCTGAACCGCCGGGAAGCGTCTTTGTTCGCAGTTTATGTAGTGAGGAGGCCCGTGCGGAGCTAGTCCCCGGACGTACCGCGAGGTGAGTAACGCGCATCGACTGGTTTCGTCGGTGAAAATGAAGAAATAAAGAAACCTAACCGGCGACGCGGCGCCAACTCCGACGCTAGCTGAGCGGTGTTGTGTGATTGAAGCGTACATGAGCGGGCAACACAGCTAATATAGCTAATAGCATTCAAAAGCTAACAACATGTGCTGTGCAACTCCAATTAACGTCACATAGCTGGGACATGCGTCCAGACGACGGGCCGACCGGAGCCGGAGAGGTCTCCTCGGACCTGCTCCGGTTCATTGTGCCGGATCCAACCAGCAGCCATGGAAGCTAACGGGCAGCATGCTGGCTGACACAGCGCTGGGCCGCTGGAGAAGCTGGAGCCCTGAACACAGAGAAAGTGACCCAGCCATAAGTAAACCCGTTGACAGTGATTTATTCAGCAGAGACACTCTTTGACAGGGCGTGTCGCCTGTTTGTGACCCGGTCTCTTTTTAATGTTGGTCATTATTGATTGAGCTCCTGTGTTGCGTTTTAAAACAGACTTATTAATAATCTGCCGGCTGTGATTTGACTGTAAATTCGCCTGAACGTTACCTCAAACTAATGAGCAGTTTATTTTCTGTTTTCCAGGAGAGATGTATCAGCTTCCAGTGAACAACCTGACAAGAATTAGGAGAGCTAGGAAGCAAGTGAAGAAAGCTCTTGGAGACATTGGACTGGAGTACTGCAAGGAGGCAGCTGAGGTGAGTTCATTTTAGTTGCATGTGAGTAGAAGCTCTCTAAATTAAAATGAAAAACATGGCTCATTGTGGAGCTTGCAGGTGATTTTCATGCATTTTTTCTAAAGATAGTTGTAGCCGTGTATTTTAAATCTCTTGTCAGTCTTAAATGTCTTTTTAGAAAATCTATTTATCTCAGATGCGAAAGCAATTAAGGCCAACGGAAATCTAAGCTGAGTCGGCAATATTTGTTCAAAGCCAGTGTGGCCAATATTACAAAGTATTGTATGTAAACTATGTATTGTTTATTATAACAAATATGCCTTTTGTCTTTTCAAATATTTCCACAGGAGTTCAAAGAGTTTTGTCCTGATGAGCAATTTGTAAAGGCCAGTCTTTGCCTTGATATCTGTGCATGGGATCCATCTTACTCCAAAACACAGGTGAATCTTACTTTTGTGTCCAAGGGCTTTTCAAACGCTTTCGCACAAATCGCCGTATTTATCTTAATGCCATTGTTTTTGTTCCCCCTCCCTCCCCAATGTCTTTTAGGAATACCGATCAAAGCCATTTTGCTGCACAGAGTGCCCCTTTTCTTCCAAATACTACTCAGGCTACAAGAATCACTTCCGAAATGTACACAGGAAAATCTTTGAGAGTAAAATTCTGCTCAACTGTCCATACTGCACATTCACTGCAAGCAAGAGAATTTTGGAGACGCATGTTAAAATATTCCACATACCCAGCACAGCGCGGCAGAATTATGGAAACCCACAGGGAGCTGCACTGGGAAAGAAGGACAAACCGTTTCCTGACAGGGTCAAGCAGGGAGAGGGCGTGGAGAAAGCAATGTACTTTTGCAAAAAATGCACGTTCCGGGACAGTCTCTACAATGTTGTGAGAAGGCACATCTACAGAGAACACTTTCGGCATATTGTCTCCCCATATTTCGCTATGGTTCCTGAATCATCTGTCAAAAATGGGGCTAATCCTGTGAATGGCAACAACATCCTCTGTAAGCGCTGCCAGTTTTCCACTCGTAGCTATGAGGCTCTAGTACAGCATGTTGTAGAGTACCACGAGCGCATTGGGGCTCAAGTAACCACCATGATTGGACATGCCAACATTATTGTCTCCAGGCCTCAATCCTTGCCCGTCGCTTCTCCGAAGGCCCCTCTGATCATAAGGGGCCAAAAACTTAGAACTAACCCAATAGCGCAACCAGTCATTGGCTATCTAAAGCCAGCGACCCCTGCTGTTAAGAGTCAGTCCTCCATCACAGCTAGTCAGATGCGCGCCACAGGTCCTAGCAACAGCTCAGTGACTGAAAGTAATGCTGCCGGTGTAAACACGGCACAGACACAGAAGTGGAAGATATGTACAGTTTGCAATGAGCTTTTTCCTGAAAACCTATACAATGCTCATTTCGAGAGTGCACACAAGGCAAAGAGAGTTTGGGCACTGGCCAAGTACATCATGAAGATCCACAACTTCACCAGCAAGTGTTTGCTTTGCAACCGCTATCTGCCCAGCGATACCCTGCTGAATCACATGCTAATCCACGGGCTCACCTGTCCACAGTGCCACTCGGCTTTCCACAATGTTGAGAAAATCATCGAGCATGTTGCGCAGTCTCATCCTGATGACTTTGTCGGACCCCCTGGTGCTTCACCTCTGACCTTTGATCTCACCCTCAAACAAGATAAGTCCAGTAACGTGCAGCTTGTTGTGCTCACTTTTAACATGAAAGAATCCATCAATGGTAAAGATCAGTCTGCTCTTGCTCAGAATAGTCTTCCACCTCAGGTCAAACTCACCGCTCCCAGAATCATTGAAAAGAAAAGTGATTCATTTGCCAGAAGTTTCTCCGTACTGCCATACAAGAGTGAGGTTGGGAAGACTCTATGTCCGCTGTGTTTCACCATCCTCAAAGGTCCCATCTCAGACGCTTTGGCCATGCATCTGAGGGAGCGACACCAAGTGCTCCAAACAATGCATCCCGTGGAGAAAAAGATGACCTACAAGTGCATTCATTGCTTGGGAGTGTACACTAGTAACATGGTTGCCTCCACAATCACGCTGCATCTTGTGCAGTGCAGGGCGGTTGGTAGGAACCAGGCAGCCCAAGGCTTCAAATCCGCCTTGACCCTCAACTCATCAGGGGCTGGCTTCCTCAAGAGGCAGCCACCGACGCAGGCCATGTCCAACCCCAAGAAGATGAAACTGAGCAAGGAGTCAAAGATTTCCTCCACAACTGTTGGGAATCAGTCCGATTCCGATGGCCTCGCTCTGGATCCCAGAAGCTATGAGCACAAGACGTATGAGGCCAGGAAAGATTTCCTGACTTCCTACTTCAACCGGCGACCATACCTCTCTTCTCAAGAAGAGGAGAAGCTCTCTGCGAGTCTATGGCTCTGGAAATCTGACATCGCTAGTCACTTTGCAAACAAGCGACGCATGTGCGAGAGACAATGTGAGACCAAGAAGCTGTCGGTGCTGCTCGGCTTTGACATGTACGCTTTGAACAAAGTGAAGCACGACTTGATCTTTGTGGAGAGCCCGCCTAGTGGCACCTCAACAGGGAGATCTGGAGGCCTCAAGTCTGGCACTCCAAGCACAGACCAAAACAAGCAGTGTGAGACACTAAACTGTACCTTGAAACTCAGTACATACGCAGAGACAATTTCTATTGACTCAGACAGTGAGCCAGAAACGGAGGATGGACCTACTGAGAATGGAAGTGTTGACGCAAACCAAGACGAGAATGTAAAATCTGAGGAGGCAGCGAACCTGAATGAAGAGACGGAACCGTTGAGCACGGCCGATTCCTCTACAGAGAACGAGAGCGCTTTGCAAGATGGGCAAGCGAATGCTTTGATGACTTTCTGTTAGTGTCCCTGCTTAGCAGTGTGCCTTGGTTGAGAGAAGGTGTATAAATTAAGATGAAGAGGACAAAGCAGATCTACAAATGGCATGGGTGACAAAAACGCTTCAGTTCTAGATGTTGACCTCGTTCCCAGTTCTGGAGAGAAGGAAGGAGAAGTTACATTATAGTGCATAAATATGGCATATGTAAGTGACATTGTATATATTTTAGCCTTTCTTCTTTGTTAGTTTCTTCATACAATCTATTATTCACTTTTAATTGTCACCAGATTTCTGAAATCATTATGCCTACTTCCCCACTTCCATGTGTTTTTTTTCCTCTGACAAAGAACTGTATCATATTGTCATTTCACATTTAGAACGTGTAGGATATGCTAACCGCTTATGTACATGTTTTAGTAAATATGTTTGTTTAATAAAAACATTTGATTTTTTTTCCTACTCCAATTACTCAATCTATGACAATGCTCATTTGTGCCAGGTGTATACAACGGGTATATAAAAAATATTATTTACAGAACAGTGGAGCATTAAACATTAAAAAGAGCAGCCAGATAGGTTCTTAAGAAGTTTTTCGTGGAGTCATTGATGCTTAATCTTAAAAGTAAAGTAATGGAAACTTAAGCTTACATCTCATTATTATTTTTGAATAACTATACGGTGTGGTCAGAGGGAGAGGAAATTATAGCAAAAGTTTTGTAAAAGTAAATTTGTTACAAAATGTTGTATTCACTACATTGAGCATTAAAGTGATACTTAAAAAAATAAAACTAGTGCAGATGCTTAAAATAAGCTTTCATTTACGAGTCAAAGTTTTACAATCTAGGGGACTCCGTTAAATATTTGTAGCTTTCTGAACGCCAGGATTACAGACCGTTTTAGTATTAAATTGAAACTGCGACGCAGGTTTGGGGTCGTGAGATCTCTCCAGAACAAACGTACATGCTTTTCCAATTAGTTAGCTTTCACGGGCCCCTTGACTTCCGGTCTGTCGGTCTGTTGCAGCGCTGATTGGTGCAGCGCCGGGAGGAGGCGGGACTTGAGGCTGCTACAGTAGCGGAATTGGCCAATCGCCAGCGTGCATCACCGTCCAGGCCACAGAGTCTGCAGTTGCAAAAATGTCCATATTGTGTCTGCATTCACAACTCCAGCTTTTAGTAACTCCATAGCTGCACTCTGAAAAGGGAGAACAGCCTTTTAGCAGTTGTAAGTATAACTGTCACCGACGGTAACCTCACATACGGCCCACGGTTGTAGCTCGTAGTCGGGTTTGACGCGTTTTCCTGTGGACTGTTTATAAACAGCTAGTTAGCACACGAAGCTAAAACTGGTAGTATCTACGTGACGTGTAGCCGGAGCTGTCAGCGGCGGCAGGTCGGCGTCTAACATCAGACGCGCTTCATGTACATTGTAATCATTTAGTGCTGCTGGACGTCACCATGCCGAGGCTGCTGTATAGGGCGCGGGGGTTTGAGTTTCCAATGTTTTCTGCAGTATTATATTCCAGGTTGCAGGTGTCCATTAGTTTTTAGTTATGTCTGTTCTGTAGTAGTAAAATCTATCAACATGTTACACAGTATCACTGTGTTGATGCTGTGGAGGGAAGTCGAATTGGTCTGCAATCAAACGTGCGTCCCATAATGTGATAGACTTGATGGATTACACAACTCAAGCAAGTTTTTAAGTTTCACGTGCGTCAATGAATTTAAACCGATGGTTGCTAACAAAAATGAAAAAAACATACAAATGTTTGCCTCCATGAATTAATTTCCCTCCTTCTTCTCATTTCTGTCTGCTTCCAGGCTGCTGTTGCTGGAGAAGCAACATCAGGAGAAGAAGAAGAAGCTCTAATGTGGCCCCTGACAGACTTGAGAGGAACGGCAGGAGGACACATGGGGTCGCGTTAGACTGGCTGTGCGTTGGAGGTTTCACTTTGTGGAAATAATGTCGAACATCAACAGAGAGCTGGTGGAGTTCTTCATAAGCTACAAGCTGTCGCAGAAGAACTACCCAACCTCTCTGCTGAGGCCAGAGGAGGATGCTGGTGGGAGGACGGAGGGAGATGATGCCAACTCGGCAGCCAGTAACGGCTCGCTGGTCAACAGCAGTGACGGAGGGGTCGGCGGCCAGCCAGGGACGCCGTCGCTCCCCTCCGCTGACGTGGAGGCTGTAAAGGCAGCTCTTCGGGACTCGGCGAACGAGTTCGAGCTGCTCTTCACGCAGGCCTTCAGCGATCTCTCCTTGCAGCTCGACGTCACCCCCGACACGGCCTACCACAGCTTTAAGAGCGTGATGGACGAGGTGTTCAAGGACGGAGTCAACTGGGGCCGTGTGGTGGGCCTGTTCGCCTTTGGCGGCGTGCTGTGTGTGGAATGCGTCGAGAACGACATGAGCGAGCTGGTTTGCCGCATCGCAGACTGGATGACCATCTACCTGGACGAGAACATCAGCGCATGGATCCAGAGCCAGGGGGGATGGGTGAGTCGGTCCGGGGAGGAACTTAACATGTAGCTTCACTTAGGAGGGATGTGTCGACCCGATGCGGATCGGTATCCCCACGAGTTCTAACACCGTGTCTTTGTGATACTCACTGCCTGGAGGCCACAGAGGTGCCTCTGAAAGGTCGTAGCTTGATTTTCACAGAGCAGCTTGGAGTCACAGCAGTTGCAACTTGTTTCCAAGGCGACTCAGAGTGATAAACTCAAACTACTCCCTGCTGCGTTGTGCACATTGCTGCTGTGGATCCGTATACCCGTGCTTGATTTAAATTCATTTCTTACAGCTTTTAAAAGGGCACTGAAGAGTTGATATTAATCAGTCCACCATAGGTTTTTCAAAAATGTAAGATTTGTGTTTTTTTGTTAGCTTTCTTGTTTTGTTCCACTGCAAACCAAACTTTGTCATTTTTATTTCAACAATTTACTTATTTCGCGAACCTTACAAAAACTAATCAAAACATATCCCAATAGATATGTGCATACTGTATATACAAACATATAAATAGATATGCAAATACTGTATATGCATACATACCTTTTTAAAGTAATAGATTTACAAAGACATGCATGTGTGTAAAATGATTATCTGACATATTGCAGGTTTGTAGGTAACCACTTTCATAAAAAATAAATAAAAAAAGTATTCCTTTCCCGTGGATAGACAGAAACCTAAACATTGTCCCAATAACTAAACTGCTCCCCCTCTCTTCTTTCCCTCGTATGAATCCATTGTCGATTCCAGGACTGCTTTGCTGAGATTTTTGGGCGAGACGGCGCTGCAGAGGCGAGGATATCTCAGGAGACCCTGAGGAGACTGCTGCTAGTTGGAGTGGCGCTGCTAATGGGAGTCATCGGCAGCATGGTCATCGGCAAGAAGCGGTGAAGGTGCTGCGTCTCCGTCCACCGCGGCACACCCTGTGTATTGCTACGCCAAGAAAAGTAAAACTAAATAGTTGATGTTTACAAAAAAAAGCCCAGTCTGCTTGTGCACTGACAGAATGTGGGTTGGCTAAAGCAGTTTGTGGGAGCATCCATACATATGTAGCTTGGTGAGCTGTTACCCTGCTTTGTTCTGTGTCTTTTTTTTTTTTTTTTTTTTTCTTTTTTTTTTTGTTTTGACACAGCAGATTTTCAGTTGTTAAAGGGTCTTATTCCCCTGATGGGAAGTGCTTTAAATGAACCTGATAAGCTAAGAGACAGTGGAACAGTTATCCGAGGACCAATGTTTATTACTTACGAACTGACAAACAGAATATAAGTTATGCTTCCTTTTCACTGTGTAAAAGCTCAGCTCCTTTTGTTGGCTGTACTGCAGTTTTAGGCATGCTTCAAAAAAATAAATATATTTATGTTTTTCTTGTATCTTTTATTGGAGTTTGTTTTTATAGATTCTTGAGCAGCCAGTGTCTAAAATACACATCTAGCTACATTTTCAAGATACATTTTGCAACAATATCCCCCATAGGACACCCAAAGCTCTGTAATATGTTCCTGTTAAAATGTCTTATTCATTACATAAATTAACTCACTAGCCTGGTTGCAGAGTCAGTGTTTTGAATCCTCTGAGGGATGTAATGTTAATATTGTATAATAAAAAGGGACGCTTTGTCTCCTGGATCAATTCATATTCAGCATAGATGAAAAGAGTAATGCCTGCAAACTGACTCCAAACCAGAACTTCATAACGTTTCGATCCCAGTCTCGTCTAAATGTTGAAATGTGCCAAGCCCATATACAACATATACCAATATGCTGATATACACATCAATGCATACACTGACTATATATCAAGTATAGCGAAACATCTTGTTTATATCTTTATCTTTTTTAAACTCAACTCGTATTGTTTCTTTTAACAAACGTGTATGTCGAGACAATACAAGAAGCTATTCCCAAAATATGTCCAAATTTACAGACTCGATTTACAAAAAGGTTTTTATTTACATTTTTCATATTCTTGATTCAATCCTCTTGGTGTCATATACAGCCTCCCTCATTTCATATTCAGCTCTGCGCCATCATAATATGCACCCGCTATTTGCATGACAATATGAGTGACACGCGCGCATACATGTGCGTTATCTCTCAACTGCAGCGTGCAGAGTTTTACATCCTGTCAGTTGGAGAAAAACTGGAGCTGCAGTGCCCCCTTCTTACCTCTAGGGGGTGCACGTGCACCGCGTGTCTCAAACGGAGCGTGTCGTAGGTCGTGCGGTGGTACTTGCATTTAGCTCCCAATTTATTTCTGGCTGCAGTGTTGACATGTGTTCTGTTTGTCAGAAATACATCTGTCTTCTCCTTCAGGAAAGCTGCTGTTTGACATTACACACGACCAAGACAAGATAAATAGAGATAAATTCAACCAGGGATGGTTATAATCTGTATTTCTATAGAGTCTCCCAGAGAGTCAAAGATAAAAACAACTCACTTATCAAATCTCTTGCTCCCCTGTTATAACAGTTTCCACTACAACTGAGGACGTCATGCAGCTCTGCAGGATGAAACAGGCTGAATGGGAAAAGAGACAAACACTGAAGGAGCAAAAAGAGAGAGAGAATGCCACCAACGGATGGCCTTGTGTGTGAACTCGAGCAGGCCTGTGGTTGCTAATCTATCCCCGTCATTTGTTGCCATTTCCCTCAGAGCAGAGCTGGCAGCCACAGCTCTAGATAAACAGCAGACAGAGACAGTAAATTTCATGCCTTCTTCTTTTCTTTTTCTTTTTTTCTTTATTACTTGTCTTGTGATTGTTTTGCTAATTCTGATAATACTTGAGGAGGGAAACGATGTGGATTTCGAAGGTGTCTCTGCTTTCATGGGATTATGGGTAAATGTTGTAAACTGATCCAAATAGAAAACCCCTCTGTCACCTCACATGCGGGTCATCAAGACATTCAGTTCCCATCATCAAGGTCCTGGGGGAGTTCATAATAGCAATGGTGTCAAGAAGAAAAAAATCATCTATTTTAATAGTTTTGTTCTGCTTAGCTGTTTGATGAGTAATTTGGCAAAATGCTTGTAATCAAAAATGTGCCTCAAAGTAGGTTTATCACCAAAACACTGATAGTGTGTGCCTGTGGTCTCAACGGAAGCAGTCATTTAGTGCCCACAGATTATGAAACCTGACTGGGTTCATTTGACCTAAGCATGACACATTGATTTTGAAACAATGGAACAACAAAGAGTTCACCTTTATGTTTTCTTTTAGGTTTGTCTTCCTTCAAAAAAAACAATAATTCAAAAAAATATATATTCAAATGAGTCTGCCTAGAGCAGTCCTTCTTGTGCCTTCAGATGACACCAATGATTTGTCTGAACTCTCTCCAGTGTCATAATACCCAAAGAGTACATGGTGCCCCTCACTGGCTAACTGACGGGGTGTGAAAGTGGCGGTGCCAGCAGCAGGTGGATGGTTTTGGGGTCTGTGGCCTCGGTGATAACCTATCAGTCATCTCCCAGTCCTGTGCGAGCAACTCCAGCCCTGCCGCGCCGCACAGAGAAACACACTGCACATACGTGCACATACGTGCACATACGTGCACTGTGCTGCCGCATTCAGAGGAATATTACAACATAATGAACGTGTCTCTGTCTTCTTTTTCCGTGGTCTTTGACAGCAAAGTCGAAGAGTCTCCCCTGCATACATAGTCCAATCTGATCAGTCACTACGACAAGGTCCCGGTTTGATCAGTATGAAACCGTTATCTGTGGCTCTTTCAGAGGGATTACCTGGACAATCACAGTAGAAACTGGCACGTCAACTAAAAGTACTGCTGACATCTACGTAGAAACTGCGTTATAACAAAATGCATTTTCTGAGAAAGTCCGTTGTGAGTATTGTACTCATTAAGAGCGGTGGAAATTACCGAAGTACTTCCAGTTTACTGCTATTGTACATTTCTGCTCTGCTACATTTTTACCATATAGAAATTGAATTATTTACTCCACACTATTAGCTTTTTAAATTCTTTTTTTTTTAAACAAAACACATTATCAGCTCATAGAAGATACATTGTTGCAGATTAAACCAACAGTATATCAAGTTCTGGCTCCAACTTTTAAATGTCTTTACATGAGTAATAATCAACCTCTAATGTGATATATAATATAACCCTGTTGGGGGGGCATTCTGATCCATAATAAATAATTTAACATTTGATGCTTGAAGTATATTTTCATGGTTATAATTTCATTGAAGTGAGATTTTGAAAGAGAGACTTGAACATTTTAACCCGGTGGTAAAACTAGTGGCGGTATTGCTACTTTTACTTAAGTACAGGATATTTTTACTTAAGTACAGGATTTGAATACTTGGGACATTAAGGAATTTAGTGTTCTGGTACATCTTTTCAACATGAGAGTGGAAATCTTCCACATGAAACCCCCCCCCCCCCCTTCATAAGCAAACAAATGGTGATGAGTAATAATAACAAATAGATCCACAAACATGACCTTGTGTGTGTGCGTGCTTGAATCCGAAGCCCAGCTGCACCTTGCAGCGCTGGTCTAAATATAAAACTCAGGCGTAAGTGTTGCACTTTAGTTAAATGTTTGCCACTTCTGCAGAATGGAGAATTTGCATAAACGCTGTGTGCAATGACACCGTCAAAGTGGAGCGCTGCCTGTACAATGATACCATTGTACCTGAGCAGGGGAGCACAATAACCGCACACAGGAGGCTGGACTATGTGCGGTCAGCTCACTGAGCAGAACAGATGAACAGGGAATTCAAATGACATCAAACACAAAAGCCGTCATAATTCCGTCAGACATCTTTTTATTATTTCCTCTGTAGATTTTTCGATCTGGTGGTATTTTTGCAAATATGAAACAGACTGTAACAAAGCCAAAGTACAATTTCACATTATGACGAACAGCGAAGAGACTTTGTGTTTATATTCACAGCTGAAACAATTCCCTCATCAGTGTGTTCCCATGTGCGGTAACCTCAGTAGAGTGATTTTATTTGACTTTAAACATAACCTACTTGATCAGATAATATCTTGTAAAATACAGTGAAAAACCCCCCAGAAAACACAAGTCATTCAATGTACAAACGCATATATGTACAAATCCACACAAATAACTGGCAAGCAAGCGGGCTCTTGATTCCTAAATACACACCACTTTCTGGTGCCTCTTTCTACACCAGCGTGGGCATCATGCCAGTGTTGAGGTGGTGTGTGTATTGTAAGGAGGCGGAGGGATGCAGGGGGGATGGCGACTGTATGAGGTGCGGCGTGTGGCTGTAGGAGAGGAGAGTCCCGGGGCCGAGGGAGAACGGCCCGCAGTTGTCGTCCAGGGAGGATGGCTGAGTCATATCCGAGTAGGCCTCAAACATGGCGGCCTTCTTGCTCTTCTTGTTCTTGTTGGACACTTTTCTGTTGCGCGTTTGAATGCTGTCCTTCTTCATGGCGAGGGGCCGGTTGACCTGGGGAACAAGAACGAATCAGAGTTTCTATTTACGAGCAGATTTATTAAAAAATAATGTAACGATGGGCTCTTGAACGACTGACTCACGTTGTGCAGTTTGAAGTAGAGTCCGCAGGCGTTACACACTGGCTCTCCGTTGGCGTTGCGTCTCCACAGTGTTGTTGTGCTTGTGTGACAGTTGGCGCACAGTGTGCCTGCCCGCTTGCTGACAATCTGAAACACAGAAAATAAAAATAAAAATCTGGCTTTCGGATTCGTTGTCCAGAAAGGTGCGTTGCTGTGCATCTCAGCGGGTCATACCAGTCTCTTCTTGGGCCGGATTAGTGGCCTGTTTTGGCCGTTCATCTTGTGGTACAGTCCACAGGCGTTGCACAGGTAGTGGCCTGTACCGTCCCGACGCCACAGAGGGGTAGCTGTGGCTCCACAGTTAACACACTCTCTGGCCTCTGTTCAAAATCAAAAGTGAATACTGCATTATGTAGTATATAAAGGGTTTATCACAACATGCTACATGTGCGTTTAGGAGACAGATCCTCCTTGAAATGAATCAGGCAATGATTGGAAACAGAGACGGTCGTCATGTCCAAAGGTCCTCCATTGACTGATACAGTAAAGAGGGATTTGCCCAGTTGTCATAGCATTGTAGATGTTCAAATGTCCATTTCTCTGAGCACTTTAGGGACTTCTTGCCCACGTTTAAAGGTTGGGCTTAAAAGTTGACCATGGCAACTGGACAACTCCATCTGCTGAGGAAGCTCATGTGATATGATTGAAGCCACTAAATGGACCTCGTGCCGTATCTCAGGTTGAGAATGAAGTTTCAATCTTAAACGTCTTTATTTTTCGGTCATAAACTGGTCTGAAATCAGAGGAAACAACCAATCTTCTCACCTGGAGTGGATATCCTCATCTTATTGCGGCCCTTAGGGGAATATGAGGGGCTGATCCATGTTCCGGGGCTGGAGTAGAGGGCAGCAGAGTTGTACTCCTGTTGCCCTGTCATGTACGAGCTGTAGGGGCTCAGCAGGTGCGGGTGGCAGTGTGACGACGGAGTGTACACACTCCCAGTAGCCGGAGTCAGATTCAGGAAACTGCTGCTGGCCCCCGAGATCCCCAGCGGGCTCAGGCGCTCGGCCTTCAGGGCCTCCTGAAGCCGGGGGCTCTCCCTGCCCTCTCTGCTCGGAGACAGGTATCCGTCTCTGGAGGTGCTGAAGGAGGTGGTGACGCAGGGGCTGTAGAGGGAGGTCGGGGTGTGCGAGTGCAGCGGGGTCTTGGTGAGAGGGCTGCTGCCCCAGGTGGAGGCCGGGTGGTTGTAGGCCGAGCTCAGGGAGTGGCTGCCCGGCCCGTCCAGCAGCTGGAGGTTGCTGAGGAGGCTGGGTGAGGTGAACACCTGTCGAACTTTGGAAAGCGGGAGAGAATAGATTAAAGTCAGACCATGATTTGGAGGGTGGAGGAGAAGATCGGATGGGCGACAGATGGCTGGGAGCACTGACCCGAGCTTTGTCTGTAGGTGGGTGGCGCTCGGCTGTGGCTCGGGTTGGAGAAGAAGGAGGGCAGGCCGGTGTAGTCTGTGTCCTGGCTGGAGAAGAAGGCCTCCCCCTCTTCTCCCGGAGGCAGAAGGCCGGGCTCAGAGGAGAAACCGGCCAGAGGATCTGAGCTGAGCAGAGCTGGAGACACCCAGTGGGACTGCTCTGACAAATCATCCATGCTGACAGATCACACCTCAACCTGCAACACAACCACAGTGGGCATGTGAGAACTCTACAGCGCTCTGAGCCTCGTCAGGATTGTCTTTCAAAAGCTGAAATCACATTTTGTAGATTTTACCTCAATAACTGTGTCTGATTTACTGTTTTGATTTTGGGCTACATTCTTATCATCACACTCTTCACTTCAAATCAACCAATGTGACTTGACGTTATCAGGGACACGATCTCTTGACAGCAGGCTTCTTCAAACTTCCTTTTCTAGGATCCTCATTTGACTGTGGCTGAAAGTAAAAACTAAACATATCTGGGTCTATAAATGTAATGATGTTGTCAGTGACCAAACGGTTACTCGGTGGCCTTTCTACAATAGGTGTGCCAGTTAGAAGAATGCAAAAGACATGCCCTCAGGGGACGCCCTATACAAGTGTGTACAAACAGCACGACACTTAAACCACACACACAAAAAAGTTCTCTCAGTGAAATTATCAGCAGCAGGCCCTGTCACACTGCTTAAAAGATTATGTGACATTTTCACACCAGTCTTCTCAATTTGTGAGAGATGTTCTTATTTGGTCATTCTCCCGTGGTGGTGAATAACTCATGATACAATTTTTAGTCATAGAGAGTAGCCCACCACTTAATACCCTAAAAATATATTTAAAAGAAGACCGCTTTGTAAAATGGATGAAACTGAAAAAAAATTAATAATGAAAAGCGCAGAATGCCAAATCAATTTTATGAGGGCTGCGAAAAAGAACACTCAAGAACATTCTTGCTCCATATCTTCAGAGGAAAGAGAAGAGGAAAGAGAAGAGGCTGATAGTGTCTGATAAAGTCTGAGAAAATCTGATAGACAGCATTATTGTAATGCTAAATTTATCCAACTCCACACACCACGGCCCTAATCTCGTTTGATTCATAGAAATCTGTTAGACGAGAAGTGTGAGAAAATGTAAGAACACGGCAGAGGGAGACGGCGTGTTTGCGGAGGGACCATCACATTTGTAGATTGCACTGAGTAATCCAGCGATGAAAACAGGCAGCAATAATCACATTTAGATCATCCCATTTAGATTTAATCACCTCAAACCTAAACCAGCGTTTCACACCAGAACATGGTTAATTAACTTGAGGTTTAATTATCACCCTAATTGAAAAGATGAATGGTTATTTATCGATATTTAAATTGTATATAAAGGACTTAAAAGACCTAAAAGCATGATCGTCATGTAGATGGCTGATCCAAATTTAGTGACACAGACCCATGGCAATACATTGAAGGAAGAACTGCAAATACAAATGATGAAATAATAATAATAATAATAATAATAGCGTGAAGAAAAACTAGAAGCAAGAAAACATCTGCCTCGGTCAGCGCCAAAGCAAAGTCTTCACATCTCTACAAGTCATACCGAGCAATAAATGGCCTGAGGTAAAATACCTCTCCAGTGAAAGTTTCAAATGCACAACTGTGCTTTCACAAGACAGATATTCTTTACTCAGCCAACTGGATTATATTCTGGTGTCCACTGAAGAACAGGACCAAGAGGAGACAAAGAGCCGAGGGGTCACCTACCTGAGTGGATGTGACAGATGAGATGACAGATGAGAGCGGTGCGCGGTAGAGGACTCAAGGGTTTTAATGTATGGAGCCAGGTGGACTGTCTGTCTCACTATTAAACTGCTGGCTACAAGAACAACTTCTCCTACCAGCAGCAAAGTTTAGGGCTAAGAGACAGTCCGTGGGAGGGGTTGGGGACAACTTTTTGGAAGACACACCTCTTTGGGCCAGAGAGAAGAAGAAGAAAAAAAACACTTATGAGGACAGATATGACATATTTATAACTCTCAAAGTAAAATCATTTCAAATTGTGTAATTCATCCCAAAAATTATGTTTTTCTCAACAAAGTGCTTTTGATGCGCAGGGTAGAGGTGTGCGCTTTAAACCGTGGTTCCCCTGCTCTTCCTTTATGGCTGTGTGTGCTGGTAGTGTACTGACAACATGTTCGTATCTGATGATTTCCACACTGAAAGCACCTATTAGCCATTATCAAACAGTTAGGTGTGGCTGATAGATCGGAATATGCGACCGTGTTCATATTTCTAAGATTTCATGCTTGCACAGATATGCACACGTCAATGTAAACTAGAGGGCATCGTACAGCTCTTCCAGGCGGCGCGGTGAGCGTGCAGGGTGAGGGCCTGTCGTCTGTTGATGAAATGTGCATACGGCCCCTGATAAGGCCGGGCCCACATGGAAAAGAGTCGACAGAACAAAGCAAATATGAAATGCAAAGACTTAATTTCTTTGTGGTCCAGCAAAGCTTAGAGTGGAACACAGTAATGCAAATCAAGGAGAGGAGCTGCAATCATGGGGGAAAGATATGGTCTGGACAAGGCCTGGCTGCGCACAAGCCCGACACTGTGCCGGTCATTTGATAGTCAAAGCGGCTCCTAAACTTTCCTCTCTCTTTGTTCATTTACAGTTTTCAGGGAAATCAGGGGAGAAAAACAGTTGGGAAGAATTAGAGGCCTTTTTTTATTTTTATTTCCTATTTATGACACTGGGCCTCTTCCCGCCACTTATAGAAACTGCTGCAGTTACATTAAAAGGATACCCTCATGATGTAGCGAGAGGCAGATGAACTGCATCAGTTAGGTCAGATGCAAATCAATATCGGCAACGGTGGCAGGCAATTGTATTAGAGTCACCTGTTTCCCTAAACATTTCACCCTATCTACAGCTGCTCGGCAGGAAAGTCTCCTGCATGCGCTGACAGAGACAAACCGTAGAATACAGTAAAGAATCGGAAAAGATTCAAAACAACTCTACATCATTTTTGACCAGACAGGGATCAGGAAATACAGAGAGGTATGGAAATATCCTCTTCATGTGGGCATCTGGAGGATCCAGAAACATGGTCCGTGTTTTAGAGGTAATCAGGTGAAGGAGTCCACTATAGTGACCACTGACAACATCAGCTTAGGTTGTGAAATGTAGGCTCCCCTGTGACACACCACCTATGTGCTCTCATGTGATCATGTCATTTTTGAGGGCTTGTGGTTATCATGCTTGCATTGTTTGTTGCATTTGTATTTGCTTAGAATTATGATATTTAGTTTATTTTTAAGAAGTTTAATTGACCGATTAATGATTTTTCTAAGTAAATCTAAAAGTATTCCTCTGTCTGAAACTGCGGGTTCGGCCATGTTCTTCAACCTCCTTTTTTCGAGCAATTTATTATTATTCTATTTCATTTTTATTCCCACCGAGGACGGCATCGACCACTGAAACACTTGAATCGACTCTGAGTGAATGTATTTACTGCATTATTGGGAGGAGGCTGCTGCGGTGCAGTTCTTTAAAACGACATTTGAGGCATTTTGCCTTCGAGACGGACAGATACACCGAATACGGTTCATGTTCCAGGCTGGTTGAGGCTGCTGCCTCAGCAAGAAGGCCCCGGGTTCCAAGTATGCCGGTATTGAAAACTCAAAGCGTTCAACCGTGCCCTTCCTCTCGCCCAGTGCATGCTGGGTATAGGCTCCAGCTGAACAGGATACTGAAAATATATGGAAAGATGGTGGCTGAGGCTAATTGTTTTTTTGTGTTATCTACTTAACTCTTACCCCCCCCCAAACCCCCCAACCACCCCCCCCTTTTTTTTTTCATCGCTTGCTTTTGTGCATGTTTCATGTGCGCTTGAAAGAGCACACCGGCCTGTGAGAAGAAGAGTGGCATTACACGAGAGAAAGAGTGAAACGAGGTCTCTGAGACAGCGCGGACAGCTGGGCAGGGATGTGGCTGCTGCCGCTGTGTGAGGGACGGGCTGCTCTGCTCTGATAAGAGGTTATCAAGATGAAAGGAGGAGGCCAGGAATTATAGGCCGGCGGCGCTCTCTGTCATACAGCAGCGCGGACACACACACACACACACACACACAGAGAGAGGACATTGCAGCATGTTTGTGGTCGTGTCATGTAACTCGTAAACCTACATACCCACTCACAGACACACACACACACACACACACACACAACGTGCCCGCTCTGTAGACGGTATCTCGACAGGAGCAGTTTGAGCTGACACCGGAGCATCTTGTTGGACAGTTTAGAGGTCGCAGCCGGGTGACGGATGGTGTTTTGTGTCACCAGTGGACTTTGGGGACAGCTTTCTAATTCCCAAGAAACTGTGTAGGCGGTGGTCTTATCTCTACCACGCAGGGCTGCAGCGACATACCCAGGAGAGCTCTCTGTCACACACACACACACACACACACACACACTGTTGTCTCCCTCATTCTTTAGTTTTACCCCTCCCCCCTTTTACCCCATCAGTTACTCACATTTTTAGTCAACACATAACTAATATCTATGCGGTTTTCTTTCACGTGATGTTTCGTGCATCAGGCAGTGTGTTGTGAGTGTGTGTCTCCTGCAATGACTAATAAAGTTGGGTGGTTAAGCGGCCAAAAGCTCGGCCCTCCAGTGCCACTCACTGAGATGTCATATAGCTTATTATATAAATTAATTTGTGTGATTGCAGTGTTCTGCTGAACCTCTGACGGTCTACAGGACGTACCAAGTACAAGTACCTTCCTCTCTTTCTTTTTTTTTACTTTGGTATTTTGGTAATTAGTTTTTCTAGTTGAACTGGAGTGTTTATGCTTTCATTTTCCATACTTTTTTCACCCACACACATGTCATGTTATGTATTATCAATGTATTTCTTTATATCCATGTCTGATAGTCAATAGTAATCTAACTATACGTTATGGCATTATTCGAACCTCCTAACATCCCGTTTGTTTCCCTTTTATTTACCATTAAGTAGCTTTTAGGTTGTTAAAGTCATGTAATTCCACTTTGTCTGACAGTATCATATACTGTATACTACTGTATTAGCTTGTTTCAGCTCTTGGTTTAAGCTTTATGATGTTTACACCGAGTGAAACATTTAAAACCGAAGACAATGTGTTTTTCATTTATTTATTTTATCAGGAAGTCCTACTGAGATCCAAAACCTCTTTTACTAGAGAGGCCTGGTCAAGGTAGCAGCCGTACAAAATCACAGCACATTGAACTACAACAAATTGTGCAAAAAATCACAATTAATTACATAAAATTGAAATAATCTAGATAACACGTGTCACCTCATAAAATTTCATACCCTTTTTTTTACATTCATGGTGTGATATCTTAAAATTCTGGATCTCAACAAAAATGTTGCGGGTTTGAACATTGTTTGGCTGCACATGATGGGTTTGTATCTCTATAGGATTTGTTGTGGTATATGTAATTGTTAAACATCTTCAAATATATTCTAGTTGTATTGTGATATTTGTGTGCTGTAATACAAAATATTTGAAAGTACTGTATTTTATGAATGTGGATTTATTGAAACTTTTTTAACATATTGAGAGGAAAAGCTGAAAAGAAATCACAACACAAAATGTGAGTAAATATGAGTTTTCGAACTTGAACGTGTTCCCTTCTTCTATAACAACATGTCTGTCCTTTTACTTAAAATATTAATACTTTTCCAAGCATTAAATAAAGAAGCTTCACATTCAGTTGAAAAAGCAGATGGAAAACAATGAATCATCTAAAATATTGTGCTGTAGATAAAACCACCTCGACGGCTCCAACAGAAAGGAAATCCTGTAAGAAAGGTGAATCCCCTGAGGCCTATACTGCCCCCTAGTGGCACATAAACAAATGATCCAATATAATCTGCAGTAGATTACAGTAACTGATTTTTATTTTAAAATGACTGTTTTACAGTGACGTTAAATAAACAGAGCAGATGATGACCATTTTTTCTTCAGAATCAAGTAAATTTATTTAATAAATGCACACTAGAATCTTTTATTTAACTGCATCTCTGAAAATGTGCAGCTGCAGTCTCAGGTCAAAGTATTAAATTAATACCTGCAGAACAATATACATGGCAAAACAAAAACAAAGAAACAAAGAAACAAAGAAACAAGACGAGCACAAGAAACATCTATCTTCGTGTTTTAGAATTAAAGGGAGTATTGTGTTTTGTGTCCAGCCTATTTAACTTTTATTCTGAAATCAGCTGTTCCTCTGGTCGTGACTCACACCGGACAGAGGTCAGCTCAGTGCCAACCAGACAAAGCAGCTGTATTATGGTGCCTTCGAGGGCTGTAGGAAATACTGTAACTTTGATCGGACATAACATGAACAACGAAGCAAAGTGAGGCCTGTGGCGTTCGGGTACTTGGACACTTTTCTCTCTGGAACAAAGGGGTTATTGGCCACTAAAATGCTACTTTGGCTACATGAACATGTACAATTAAAAGTGTATTACGTACGAGTACGAGGACACCAAACACAGGTTTAGTCACCTACATTCTGCAGACAACGACACATCGTACACGTTCAATTTAATGTGATGCAAATATTTTCAGACGTGTTTGAATGTTAGGCCACCAGTGTCGGGTTTTATGTATTTCCCAACCACAATTTGATTTTAGCCATCTTAGATAGGGCTTTGAAACACTCCGTGGACTTTTAATTAGTAGTTAGACAGACTGAATACAAATAAAACAGCCTGACTTGGATTCCTCACATCTTTCTAACATCCTGGCTACGGCCCTGACTACTACTGAGACACGTCTCAAACTACAGAGCAGCCAACATTCCGAGGAGCTCTTGAAGGCAGCAGCAGCTGAAGCTCCGGTGGAAACAAAACCTGAAAAGACGTGAACATGAACGACGGAAAAAGTCCGGTGACACTGAAAATAATCCTCATAGGAAGCTCCGGGTAACGTCGACTAGCTTTTCTCTCTTATTTTTTTTAATCTAATTTCCCCTGTTGTAAACTTCTGATTCATTGCACAGTTTCACTTTCATATACTCCATAATGTAAAACACAGATCTGTGGGTTTGAACAATATGGGTTTATATTGCTTTAGGATTTATTTGTGGTATGTCATTTTTAAACATGTATTCTAAAGTTGTATTGTGGTATTTGGGTGCTGTAATACTAAAGATTTGAAAGAGAGTACTGTATTTTATCAATGCAGAGTCATTGCAACTTTTTAAATTAGTACATACTGAGAGGAAAAGCTGAAGAAAAACAAAAATCCCAATGCAATGAGATTAAAAAAAGGTGAACACTATAGCCTAAATGTCTCTGGGAGTAATTGAGAGATTTGAGTGTGTTATTCATTTAACCTGATGAGTGCGTGTGTGTTGACACAGGGTGGGGAAATCCTCCTTCATGAACAGGTACGTGAATCACCGCTTCACCAACATGT
The DNA here is from genome assembly GCA_016806645.1 of Ophiodon elongatus. NCBI lineage: Eukaryota > Metazoa > Chordata > Actinopteri > Perciformes > Hexagrammidae > Ophiodon > Ophiodon elongatus. The sequence continues at coordinate 2,192,548 of JACSYO010000324.1, read as the reverse complement.
ACCGGGCCACGGTAGGGACGGACTTCCTCTCCAAAACGGTCAACATAGACGGGGACGCAGTCAACCTTCAGGTGGATCCACCTGTTCACATCTCCACTTGTCCACATCTCCACCTGTCCACATCTCCACCTGTTCACCTCTCCACCTGTTCACATCTCCATCTGTCCACCTCTCCACCTGTCCACCTCTCCACCTCTCCACATCTCCACCCGTCCCGCCTCGGGGACGCGCAGTGACCCGTTCAGTATCCTGCTGATGCTGTAAACTGGACGTTAATCTCCCCTCAGATCTGGGACACGGCGGGCACGGAGAGGTTCCAGTCTCTGGGCACGCCCCTGTACAGGGGGGCCCACTGCTGCATGCTGGTGTTCGACGTCACGTCCACGGCCAGTTTCTCCGCCCTGGAGGAGTGGAGGACGGAGTTCCTGATCCAGGGCGAGCCCCAGGACCCGCAACACTTCCCCTTCATTGTGTTGGGCAACAAGACTGACCTGAGCAACCGGGAGGTCAGCCAGCGTGCATGCAAGTGTCAGAGATGTGCAGAAGGGGAAAGGAAACTAAAGAGGGAGGGGGGGGGGGGGGGTTAACGGGTGCCTTTTGAAAGGTGAAAAGAGCAACAGTATTAAAAAAAAAAATCATTTTTAATAAATCATACGCTCTTTCGGGGCAGGGATTTTCAATCAAACAGGCCTTTTCATGACAGATTCATTGAGAAAATAGTTGGCAGACTGATCAAGAATGAAAATAAGGGTTGCAGCCCAAGTCACAGCCAACGTATTATCCTCCTTTTAAACATGAATAAATCTAACTAACTCGACAGTTGCTCAGCGGCAGTGGCCATCACTTCTTTATGACAGTTCCATTACAATTTAAGTACAAAGCAGCTTTCACCAACTCAGTAATGCGCTGTAATATTTGGCTTTTAGAATGTAATTGCAAGTGTAGATGTGGAGTAGGTTGTGGGGGGTGGGGATGGGGGGTGGGGGGGGATTAACAAACATTTGGACAGCAGCTGTAGTTTACATCTTTATTAGAAATGTTTGTGACTTCATATTTTTGTTTTATTTCCCGTGCCATCATGTCAGCACTGTCTGATGCTCTATGCACTGTGACCCCCCCCCCCCTCCTCCCCCCTCACCCCCCCTCCTTCCCCACAGGTGTCGGCGCGCAAGGCCCTGCAGTGGTGCGGAGAGGTGGGAGCAGAATACTTCGAAGGGAGCGCGAAAGAGGACCTGGACGTGGAGCGGCCGTTCCTGGGAGCCGCTCGGGGCGGCTTACGACAGGTGAGCCAACACTTTACAGCCTATTCTGGCAACAACAAAAAAAAAAAAAAAAAAGAAGAAGAAAAAAAAGAAAGATGCAGCATCTGTTTTTTTTTTGTTTTTGTTTATGTTTAACATGTTTATTTTTTGATGATAAAAGATACATTACTCCCTACAGTACAAAAAACACACATTGGAAAATACAGGACATTTCCAGATAACCTGCAAACAGCCGAGAGAAACTCGCAACACCTGTGAGTGCTGAGAGCAGCACTCGTCCCAGTGTGGGAGGGAAAGTTCAGAGAGACCTCGGCACTGCTGATGATGACCTATCTAACGAGGGTGCAAAAATAGTGACCCAGCAAAGGTACTGTGGAAGGAAAGGACACAATTGTATACCACGTGGAGAGAGAGAGAGAGAGAGAGGAACAAACTCATTAAATGTTTTTTTCTTCTTTTTTTTTTTTTTTTGTTTGTTGAGAACCTTCAGCTTATGGTCTAACTTAAGGCATCACTACTAAAATACACTGCTTTTGCATGCATGTCTAGTTTTGTTCAACAGACACACTGACACACACAAAAATCATGAATGCATATGAAGAGAAAGTTCGTTTTCCAAGTAAGAAATCGGGAGGAACCACAAAACATGAAAACCAAGGTGCCAGCCGGAGAAAAAAAAAGGCGGCGAGCGAAAACCTCGGCTCGGATCTTCCTGGCCGTTACCGTGACAACTGAAAACCGCCCTTACAAAGTAGATATACACTCATGTCCAGAAACCTCCTCCCTGTACAACTTCTTATACTGTAATGAAACTAGCAGTGATTCAGACTCCTACAGTGAATCAGCTTGACAGAAGCAAATTAGAACCATCAGGGAGACTATATATATTTATATATATATATATTTGTTTCTTTTATAAGTAAAGACACAAAAGGCAATCAAGAGATGACCAACATGTAAAAACAGTTTGTTACAGGTAATTATATAAAAGGCCAAGATGTTGTTTTTTTTTGTTTGTTTGTTTTATTCTTGCTCTATGAACGAACTAATTTACAAGTGAGTACACTCCGGCTATGTAAGCTTTCTTCCCGAGACATCCCCATTCAAAGACATACGGGTCAACACATCACAGTAAGCTGCACACCATCTGTAGTCTGAAATACAGAGCCGTGGAAGGAAAACAAAAATTAAAATTTATTAAATGGATTCACATACATCAATAGGATAGGGAAAAAAAATGTCGACTAATATAATTTGCCATTTCTAAAAAAAAAAAAAAGAAAAAAAAAAAAAAAGGTGAGACGCCACATTCATGAGCATAAAAAGCGTAGGACAACTGATCGGGATATTTTAGGGGGTGGGGGGGGCGGGGCAGGTACCAAAAAGATCTGATGTTGTTTTCCTCATACTCCAGGAAATTCCATGTTTGGCAAACAAAGCAACACAAGCATTGAGTAGTAAACAAAGTAAAAACTCTCCCTGGGTCCACTTCAAAGTTCCCTTCAGTCCTATAACCTCTGTGGGTTCTACTATGGAACAAATGCAAAAGTCTTTCTCTCTTTCGTCACCATCTGTGAACAAGAACATACAACCAACTGAATGAAGATTTCTTTCCTTTAAAAATAGAGTGGCAACCGCAACACAGCCACCGATCTTCCCACGAACACAAACTATGGGGATGAACAACTGTTAAAAAAAGTGATGGTTTTTAAAAATGCACACAACATACACGTACACACAGGAGAAGAAAAAAAAAGAAAAAGAACGAAAAAAAAAGCTTTAAAAAATACAAAAATAAAACTACACAAAAGATCTTCTGCGTCATTGCTTGCTAATTTTTTGGGAAGATTTTGAAGATTTTTCATGTATGTATGTATGTGTGTGTGTGTGTGTGCTGCAAGTCTCAGTCCTAGCAAAGTCTGTCATTCATTCTCTACAAATCTCTTCGTCATTCTTTTTTTTTTTTTGTCCACTTTGAAGTGTCGGCCGCCAGTCCTCATCTCGGGGTAAAAAGCGCACAGTGATGACATTTACAGGAGACTGGAGTCCAGCACGATGAATACAGACTTGGTTCTCGATGAAGCAAATTTGTTTTGACCAAAAAAAAGAAAGGGAAAAAGAATGATGTCCTCTGTCGTTGAGGACAAGTGCTTTATTTGTATCCATACCGATTTTTTCCTCTTATCTAAACTCATGCCTCCACAGCTTTTTTTCTTTTCTTTTCCCCAACACTGTACATCATGTCGTGTAGTCTCTCTCTACATCCCCCCAGGATTCACAAAACAAAAAGACAAAAACAAAAAAAGGTAACAATGAGCTCAGGCTGGCTCTCAGTTTGTGAAAGATGTAAATTCTTCTCTACACTGCTTAACTACTGAAACAAGCCAAAAATAGATGTTAAACGATGGGAGGGGATGTGACTGAAAAAGATAATGTGCTTCTAAGTTTGTGTTGCTCTAAAAATAGTACAACCAACAGAACGAGGAGGAAGGAGGGTTTTTATCTACAGAAACATCTCTCAGATTGACTTTCATCTCGGCTTCATACGCTTGTTCTGCCTCCATTGCCGTCTTGATCTGAGACTTGAGGGGTGGAGGATGAGATTAGGATGAGGATGAGGAGGTGGAGGTGGAGAAGGGTGAAGGTCAGTCTTCCTGATAAAAAGGACAGCGAGTGGAAAAAGGACAAAAGACGGGGAGGGGTAAGGGGGGCGGGGGGGCGGGGGGGGGGGGGTTTCTGGGCAACCTCACTGGTCCGTCCTTGCTTTCTTTGGACCAGTAGCCTTACTGCAAGAGCACACACACACAAAACCAGAGTAAGTATTGCATGTTTCATTCATCAGCGCCACGTCAATGTCGAGCCCGCGTGGACGGTACCAAACGTAGATGCTGTACTTACGTATCAGGGGAGGTGCCTGGTCTTTTGGCGGCCGGTTTTGCAGAGGCGGCATCTTTGCCGGATTCTACAAAGCAGAAGAAATGGTTGAAACACATCCAACGACAATTAATTGCTCAATGACAAAAAAAGAAGAAGTGAGAATTCGTTTGTGTCACCTTGCAGCCATCGGACTTGGGTGGCGGGACCGTAGCCCTTCTCGTTGCGGGCAGCAATGCGGAAGATGATGGCTGGCTTGGTGGTGTAGTCGATGTGGGCGTTGGAGAGGCTGGACGACTGCACCAAGCAAGAGGGGTTGGGTCCACAGTACACGCGCATGAAGGCCAGCTGAGCCGGGGTGGAGGCCTTGGCCTCGGCCGTCTGGTTGCTCTGGATGGCCAGGTACACAGAGTACTCGATGATCTTCCCCGACGTCACCGAGGGCGGCTCCCAGGTCAGGTGGGCACCATCTGGGCTCTGCAGAGGGACAGTGGACGATTACTACTCAGTAGAACAGCTGGCGTCGCCGCCATGTTTTACACACCAGTATGTCAAATCCACAACTACACGAGGAAAGAAGGGGACGGGGGCTCCACTGGGGTGTTTACCTTGCTGATTTTGATGGCGCAAGGTGCCCCTGGGAAGCCTGGTAGGCAAGTCTTGAAAGCAGATATCTCAGAGAAAGAGCCGCGACCGCAAGCGTTGATTCCCGCCACACGGAACTTGTAAGCTGTGCCGGGCTGCAGCTCCATTTTCTTCATCTGGCCGTAGTCTGGCATGACGCCGGAGTCGTCCTGCCAAACAAAACACAGAGGTCAGAGACGCACCGAGCACTGCGACGTGAAGACATCGAAGCATGAAAGGAGCCTCCGGAGAAACTTACATCTCCGTGAGAATTGTCTCCTGGCATGTAGAAGTGGGTGACCACCATGTTGGTCACTTTAACAATTCCAACATCAAACCACTGGTTCTCTTTTTTTACAACAGGCTTCACTGGGGTTGGCTGAGGGGCTTGCTTCTGTAAGAAAACAAAGAAAGGTAAACTGTTACATTTCTCCTCTGTTCGACCAAGCTGGACCAGCCCGACGTTGTCCAATTCCTCACCTCTCCCTCGATCCCATTGGCGACCTCTGCTAGAGCCGCTGCTGCTTGCAGCTTAGCTGGACTTGCCACCGATACAGAGGGTGCAAATGTGCTCGATGGCGCGAGTGCTGTGGAGGGAAAAGGAACAGTCAATCTGGGTTCAAAAAGACATCCGAAGTAGCGATCAAAAGAAAAAAGGCAATAAGTCTTACTCTCAGCAGTGGTACGTGGCAGCAGTGACGCCACAGCACTGGTGACTGCCGCGGCCATCTCATTGTGCCCGTTGCTCTCGACAGAGGGGTCGTTGAGGCTGTCAGCAGGGGCGAGGCCCTCAGTGGGCAAGCTCGAGTCCACGGCGGCCTGCTGTGCAGCAGCCTGAGCCTCCTGCATCTGCAGCTGCTGCTGCTGTTGGACCAGCGCTGCGAGCTCCTGCTGGGTCAACATGATGGGGATGGTGGTGGGCTGCTGGCTCTCTCCAGTGGAATCACCCTCATCTATGAAACAGAAAATATTGAAAAATTCATACATAGCAGCATGAATACATGAATCCACCCATGCCGTTTCCCCACTTTACTACAGACAGCCCTTAATCTATCACACTACATTTCAAAATCAAAGCAAAACCAAGTGTGTGGAGAGATCTGACTATACTATACTAAGACTATGGCTGAACTCACTCATTACTGCTTGCTGGGCTGCCTGGAGGACGGCCTGGATAGCGAGGGCCTGGGCTTCTTCAGTGGCTGCTGCCTGAGCGGCGGCCTCTGCTGCTGCAGTCACAGCTAGCTCCTCGTCCGACAGCCCGGTCACCATGAGAGTGGCACCCTGACCCTCAGACATCAGCTCTGAGGGTAGATTCAAGGCTGTAGCGGAGGCTGCTTCTCCCTGGGAGAACACATTACAGGTCATATACGCACTCTATACATCTTCGATTGGATGGACTACAAGCCAACACTGGCTTTGTGTGACATCACACTGTTATTCACCTCTGCTTGTGTCTCCATAGCGGTGGCTCCTCCCTCTGCAGCTTCTGCTGATGCCGTTTCATCAGTTTGCATGGGTTCGTCCGTGGAGCTGGCAGCGGTGCTCACACCCTCTGTGATTGATGAGATCGACTGGAGAGATAAAAAATAAAAAAACATACAGATTGGTTGTAATGGGAAATTATGTTTCAGGAAGACATCTACTGAGATTACTTTGACTCAGCAGCGGTGGTTAGATCACATGTTAATTTTGCCGGTATATTAGTGCATTTCTTACAGGAACAGAGGGTCCAGGGGCTGGTGTGGACTGAGTGACAGTAGTGATGGCCCTGCCCTGAGTCGTGGTAACCATGCCAGCTGCTGCTGCTCCTGCTGCTGCTGCAGCTCCTGCTGCTGCTCCTGCTGCTGCTGCTGCAGCTCCTGCTGCTGGTGCAGCCTCGGTGGTGGTGGGGGCCACTTCTGGGCTGCTGGTACCTTCTGCTCCCTCCTCTGTCTGCTGGGCTGCTGATGGACACAAAAACATAATTTAAGTTTGACTTACAATCAAGAAATGTATTTCACAATCAATTCAATTACAGTACATTTGGGTATACTCGTGCCTTCGCCTGTCTCCATGCTGCAGGTGGCAGTGGTGGCTGTGTTGGTGGTCCCGGTTTCGTGTGTTTCGCAGGGCGGGTTGGAGCAAACCCTCTGGACCTGGCCTGCCGCTGTGCTGGTCTGGTCGCCGTCCATGCTGGAGGTGGCTGTGGACGGGGTGTTGGTGGTCCCCGTCTCGTGTGTTTCGCAGGGTGGGTTGGAGCACACCCTCTGCACGGTGCTCGTCTGGCCTGCGTTCATGGTAGATGACGACTGGGTGGCTGTGTTGGTGGTGCCCGTCACGTGGGTCTCACAGGGTGGGTTGGAGCACAACTGCTGGACTCCTGCCATGTTAGCCGACGCTGTGGTAGCCGTGTTAGTTGTCCCCGTTTCGAGGGTCTCGCATGGTGGGTTGGAGCACATACGCGGCGTAGACATGTTTGATGATGCAGTTGTGGCAGTGTTGGTGGTGCCCGTTTCGTGGGTCTCACACGGAGGGTTAGAACAGACCTGCCCTGCTCCCATTGCAGCAGAGGCAGTGGTGGCTGTGTTGGTGGTTCCGGTCTCGTGGGTCTCGCAGGGCGGGTTAGAACAGACCTGTCCTCCTCCCATGGTGGCTGACGAGGTGGTGGCTGTGTTGGTGGTTCCTGTCTCGTGGGTCTCGCAGGGCGGGTTAGAACAGACCAGGGTGACGGTCCCAGAGCCTTCTCCAGCCGCTCCAGCATCAGTAGAGCTGGGCTGCTCAGAGGTTGGTGAAGCCAGGATGGACACTGGTAGATCCTGCACTGGTTGAGCTTCTACACCACTGGGAGTTGTGATCAGAGTCACCTGGGTGGGCTGGTTCTAGGCAGAACACAGTAAATCAATAAGTTATCTGTAAGTTGTACAGCTCAAAGGGAACTCCTTTTTACCCCCCAACTCTTATTGCCATTGTCTTTAAAGCAGTAGCTTTGCCATTGTTCTGTCGTAACAGAAATGGGCATTAGCACAACCTAACTTTTAACGTAGTAATTAAAAGCGTATGGCACATACTTCTGCCACGATGATTACAATGCTAAATACAATCTGATGCACAACAATCTGCAGGGTCTTACTTGCACTGTCATGGTGGAGGAGGGCAATGTGGAGGCAGAGGTCAGGTTGGTCTGAGCAGTTGAAACAGTGATGGCAGCTGGGCTGATGACCTGGCTGGACAGGGTAGCGATGGTTCCCAGTGTGGTGATGGGGGTGACCAGCGAGGCGTTGGAACTTCCCACCGTGCCTCCTGCCAGGCTCGAGGAGACTGTACCAGTGACTGTCCCAAGAGTGGTGACACCTGGAAGGAAGATAAGTGGCATTAAAACATCATATTAATGTGATCCAATAATAATTCATAAAAAAAAAAAAAAAAAAAAGACACAAGAACATCATCATTCTTACCAGTAGTCCGATTGACAACCAGAGTGGTGACAGTGGGCTTAACGGCAGATACTGTCACTGGGGTAACAAGTCGAACGCCACCGACTGTGCTCATAGGCACAGTGCGCAAAATAGTTCCAGGTTGCCCAGGAGCACCCTTCAAAACCACCTAGAGACACACAATTCAGGGTCAGTCTCCTCATGTGCAACATAAATGATGATAGCTATGAAGACTGCTGCCAGCAAACAGTCAGATTACCTGAGTCAGTCCCTGGCCGCCTGCAGTACCAAGTTTGGGCACGGCAGTGATGATTTTACCAGGAGTTCCAGTGGTCATCACCTTTGTGGTAAGGATTGTGATCGGCGTTTTCATGCCTCCACTGCTTGTGACACCTGCAAGGACCAAAGTGTGTATGCCTCAAGTTAATTTAAATCCGATTATGCCAACTCAAGACACACTCGCCAAATACCAGACCGCGGTTAATTTACAGTCAGAATTTTTTTTATTCACACTGATGCCAAACTACAGCATCACTACTTCTGCTGTGGCATGCAACCACTGCTCAGCTGAAAATCCAACCAGATGACAACAAACGGCAAAAAGCATGTAATCCAGATGTTCATCTGGTTCGGGTTTTGCTTCAACGTCACTTCTTCTGTAATACTGTTCTCGGTCATAATTGTGCAGGCCGTTGTGTTAGGTAGTTAGGAACGTAAACTTGCGTGAGTTTAGACCTGCAGCTCCAGACTGGGACATGATGGCTGACATGGGGATGGTCTTAATGATGGTGGTGCCCTGCTTAGTGGTGGTAGGAGACACACCACTGATGTTGAGGATAGTGGGCTTGTTTCCTGCGCCTCCTGCTTGGGAAGTGGTGATGATGGTTGTGGGCTTGCCATCTGCGGAGGTCACCAGCTTCAGGATGGTGCCGGCTGGGAGGGGACCCTTTGTCTGGGGAGAGGGGCACATGTTATGCAAACCATTTGGAGAAAGACATCTGGTGCCTGTCTCAGGAGTTTTAAGCTACCTCCTGTTTTTCCCCCCCAGCACTCACACATATAGCTGACCTGTATGAGCTGTGTGAGAGGGTTATTGGAAGCCTGGCCTGTGATAGCTGATGTCTGCACTGGCTTGGTTTGGACCACAGACATCATCTTGCCAAGGTTGGAGATCTGCCAACATAAAAGAGAAACTCAAGTTCATGAGTCGCCAGAAAACATTGGACAGCACAGGGAGTTCAGTGGGAAGCTGGACCACTGGCGGCTCTACAAATCATTCCAGCCACTAACATCATGCTCGCTGTTTTCTTAGTAGAATCCTCCAACAGTCACTGTTGTCCAACATTTACTCCCTCCCACACTAGTTAAAGCTCAGTGCATGTTGTCACCATCATGGGACAAGACATAAAAACATGTGAAAAACACAATTTACAGCATACATGTGAACGTATCAAAGGGTGCTCTCAGAGGGGTGGTCCAGTTTTAAATTTTGCTACAGAATTTCCAGTGTCCTATTCTCTTACCAGAGTGCCACCGCTCCCCATGGTGAGGGGACTCTTGACCAGGGTGATGGTCTTGGTGACTCCTCCCACCACAGTGGTTACCACCTGGGCCTGCTGGGCCACTGTGACTGCACCAGACTTGTGTACAGTGATGATTGGTCTGGTGGTGGTGGGAGAGGACTGAGTCGCTGTGCCCACTTGGGCTGCAGCAGTTTTCAGCATCCGGGTGGCCGGGTTACTGACCTACAAGCAAAAGGTTATTTTCAGAATTGACCCAGGACAGACAGAATGCACAGAATATTAGAAATGAGAATGTATAGTGAGATCTGTACCATGAGTGGAGAAGCCATTTTCATTGTGGTTGTGCCAGGGGAAACAGCTACTGTTTTGAGAATGGTGGCACCTGCAGGAACATTGAGGACAGTGCCTGCAGAAGAGGGCGGGATCTTCTGTGTTGCTGCAGCTGCTGCAGCCAAAGCTGCCATGCCACTCATCTGAGGGCTACTCCCAATTGGCTGAAAAAACAAACGAACAAGAAAATTACATTATTGGACACATGTACTTGTCTGATAATGATATTTACTGTGGGGAAAAAATCTTTCATATGATAAAATGCAGTGCAAAAATTGCTGCTCATACCGATCCTTGGGCGGTCTGGGCAGGCACTACCATACGAACACCTGGTGGAAGGGATGTCAGAGTGACGGGGGATTTCCCAGGCTGGCTGGGCCGGACTGTGACAATAGATGTGCCTGTGGCAGACTGTTGAGCTGCAACCTTCAAGACAGCTGGAACATAAGGGAACCGATGATCAGACTTTATGTGCAACGTTTTTGCAGTTGCTGAGTTTTCTGATTTAGTGATAATGATGGACTTGGAAGCGTTGGAAAAGAGGAATCATTGGTCACGGGTGTTATAATACCTGTCTGGGTTAGGCTCTGAGCAGAGGGTGCTGCAACAGCCATTGCAGGGCTCTTTGGAGAGTTCAAAGGCTGCACAGGGGTGGCACTCATGACTGGCGAGGCTGCAGCTGGAGTTGCAGGGATGTCATATTTCTGCAGCTGCAGTAAGTAGGTGTCAGCAGTTGAGACGGCACCCCAGCTCACCTCAAGAGAGTTTGTGTTGGCACGGACTAACTGGACCCTGGCAGGGGCGTGTGGCCGCTCTGGGGAGGGGGAGGACAAGAAATTTAACAACAATGACACTATTTGACAAGCCGACCCACAGTAGTCCCTTTAAATGACGAAGCCATGTTACACAATGCTTACCTGTTTCCAGGTACCAGAGGTCTTTACAACAGACTTGGTTGTTCCAAGCTTTGCGATAACCGTCGCGGCCGCTCCATACATAGAGTCTAGAGTTGATGGCCACAGCACAGTGGCCAGCACGGGCCCTCGGGATGTTGTCTTCGAGAGTATCCATCAATACCGTCTCCCAACACATGGAGTCTAAAGACATACACGTGGGACAAAAATTAAATCCAGTGAAGACCGTTTTACTCAAACCTCTTTCAAGTGAAACTAAATGTAATAAATAAAGTTAGACCAACCTAGATTTAGGCAGGCAAGAGTGTTTGTGCACTTCCACTCCTTCTCGTGTGTGGCCACTTTGACGTCGTCCATTACCAATGGAACCCATCCTCCAAAAACGTACATCCTGCACATTGAGAAAAAAAGAAAAAAATCAGTCAGATGTAAGTGAGCTGCTGCTACCAAACACAGCCTGATCTTCTGGGAGTTCGGATGTGATTAAATACAACATTCAATGTGTTATTGCTTCGGTGAAGCAGTTGTCTCACTTGTTTGTGATGGTGGTGGCAGAGTGAAGACTTCTGGGGAGCGGTGCCGTCCCGTTTACTGATGGTTTGTTCCATGTCAGGGTATCTGGAGACAATGATCAGCAGCAGGATGTTATACAAAAGCCCTTTTGTATTTTGACATGCAACCAGATACATTAAAGTACCATGGGTAAGGCATATTCTCACACATCATTGACGAACTTTTAATCCTCTCTGAAAGTGTGGGACTCTAAGGGTGATGATGCTCAACCCCTGTTGGTCGGATTGGGTATAAAAAGCAACACTTTCTCTGAGTGGAAACCTTTTTTTATGCACACCTGTACAAACCTACCAATATCAAGTGTCCACAGATCTCCAAGGCGACAACCACTCATCCCTCCGTAGATTATCAGGCGAGATTTCCTGCTCGTCTTTTCTGTGTATACAACAGCAGTGTGGCTCTCACGAGGGGGAGGCAGAACACCATATGTGATTGGGATATCCCATCCAACCACACTGGAGCCTGCGCGTAGCTCAAGTGTGTACAGATCATTCAGGTATCTGAAAATGGAAAAAACAGACAGAAGTCACAATCGTGTTGCTGGTTAAAGAAGGAGCTCGAGCATCATGCCAGGGCCATGCCGGTAAAACATCGGTACCTGGGAATGTTGTTTTTTGGGTCTTCGCTGTCATTGGCTAGTCCACCAAACAGGTAGCATTTGTTGCCAACCAGCGAGAAACTGTGGCCAAGACGAGGGCAAGGAGGGGGACCATTCTTCGGGTTTTTTGCTTTTAACTTTTTCCATTCCCATCTGCTGGCCTGTAACAAAAAACATATAGTCAAGACAAAGTATTATCATATTATCATCAGGTCTGAGCAGAAACTAACAAACACAAGTTGACCTCATTCCCTATTCTGGCAATCTGATGAGGCTTTTTGTCTTTTTTATTTTATTTTCCATTTAATATTTATTTATTCCATTTTCCAGTGGCTGAAAATCATCTGAACTCTGGTTGACAAAACCTGATTGGAACATATCTATTTAATGTCATAAGCAGAAATAGAACATATTTACAACTTAAACATGCTTCATTGTGCAGAGTAAAGCTTTTGCAAGTACGACAATAAAGACATGATTTTGGCAGAGTGCACTGGTCAGAAGCAGAATAACTTGGGCTGATTAGTTCAATGCTTGGTGAATGCTCTAAATTCTGAATCATTAAAAAGGCAAAATCCTGATGCATCCAAAAATCCATTATTTTTCTCACATTTAACAGATATTCAAGTAAGACGTTGTGGGATGAGGTTGGAATGAAACCTTTGTACTGCACAAGTCATTCAACTTAATTCTCTAAAGTGCACAGACTTAATGGCAACACACCTCCCAATCTCTATTTAATAAATCAGGATTCATGTTTTCACTCAACTGCATTCAATGGCTTATCATCACTGTCTATAGCTGAACTGCACGGAGCACATTTACATTAACATGCACAACAGTGAAACTTACAAGTTACAATGATGGATTTAATTTGTTTTATTTGCCTGTTCCTCTGCTTAGGTAAAAAGCTATGTGAGGAGGACCGCTAACATGTCAAATGTTTGTTTGTATTGTAAAAATATTAGTCTCCATTTCATGCTAGTATGAGCTTCAACAACAGCTATTTCAAATAAAACTATACAATCGTACCACATGAATCTGGTTTGACGTGAACTATATCTAAATTACATATACACAACAAAACAATTGCATTGTCTTAATGTGCAAATGTAGACAAAAATGTGGGTTATTTTCCAGACGGATTACCTGTAGCTCATAGAGATCGTTGCTGTACTTTCCATACTCCACCATTCCACCAAACACCAGCAATCTGGTGCCGTCACAGACAAAACCATATGCAGCACAACCAGGGGGAATATCACCACGGACCGCTGGGATAAACCACTGGTTTGTTGCTAGAAATTAAAACACAATGATGACGGAAGTTATCAGCTGAGGCTTACTCATATGAAGTCATTTAAATTAGGAAGGAAGTTAATGTTATGACCTAAACATGACTGTGAACCTCTGGAATAACCCAGAAACCACCCTCTTATGAGCGTTATACATCTGCATTTAAGGGTAGGGATACATAAAGAAAATTTGCTGAATTTGTCTGTCCTTATTGGTTTATGTGCAGGAAATTGGGGCAGAGGATATACTTAAACCAACCAGCATCATCCATTTTATTTTAGCCCGCCTTTTTTAACGTGCATTAACGCCTTTTCTCCGGTAGAGGGGGCCAAATGTAATCAGACACGGATTTGCTCGGCCTGCTGAGGCCTGTACGCTACACAGTTCTGCACATCACGAATCGGTCTTTACACAAAATAGATCCGTTTAAGGCGAAGAATCAACGTGAAAAAAATAGTTTTATGTTATTTCACAGCTGCAGATTCGTTAAATTGAACATGGTGCTTGCGGCAAAGAATAACCGGTAAAGTTTCACATGCAAAGTTTGTCTTACCAGTGTTGTATACATGTAATTCATCCACAATCCCTTCGTTTCCACCGCCAAAGACAACCATAAGCTCTTTTATGGCAACAGCTCGGTGCCCATGCCTGGGCCGGGGGACGGGACCGGACCAACCGAGGACCCGTTTCCACCGCGGCTGCAATACCGACGCCGTGGTCCCAGACACCGCGGAGCCAGGGGCAGACATGATTCTGTCAAAGAGAACAATTACACCACATTATATCTGCCTGCTGAACTAATTGTGGCATTCACACGTGAACGGCTCCAGAAACTCATCAGCAGGAACCGACCGTGTCGCGTACCGTCAGCTAACTTCTAAACACGGTCGTTGTGTGGCAGCTAGCAGCTAGCAGCTAGCAGAGTTAGCAGTTAGCTGCTGGTTATTGAACACAATCAATCAAAAACACATTCATAAATGCGGAGAACGCGCTTGAGAGCACTGGCTGGTCTATAGCCCGCACTGTGTGTTTGACGTGGCGGCTGTGCCGGTAAATACATCGGATCTTTCACAGAGTTGAGTCTCAGTTGTTTCTAACCATTGAATCCCTTCCATGGAAGCCGCCATCTTGTAACCAAACAAACCGCCGCTAACGCAACTGCCCGGCTGAAAAATGGCGGAAGCGAACGAAAAAGAAAAATAGATGAAAGCTAGCCGGTCACACAAGCGAGGAAACGCACCAAATATAAAAACAAATTTAATGAAACGGTAGCAGGCCAACAAAGCATAACCCCACGTAGCTTCACCAAGAACTTAATCCACAGTTGGGACTGTGAACGAGAGTCGGCTATTTTCATGCCTCTCTGGGAGTCGCCATATTGTAGCTAACAAGCTTAGCATTCTCCACAGTCCCTTTAACGTAATTATTAACACTAAATAAATAATGTAAGCTTATTGTAACAGCTGCAACAGCGTAGGGGGCACGCGCCACAACGGCAACTGAATATTTTGTTGAAACATTCAAACAAATTAAGCCCAATTGTGGCCATCAAACGGATTCTAACGTTAGCTCTACTCCGTTAGCAATAGCGGCTAGCTGCTCCCCCAATTTGCACAAGCTAACAGCGTTAGCCGTGCGGCTGATATCTGTCAAAGCGTCGCCGACCATTACAATCAAATGCAACGTAATTATGTTATATTCTGACATGCATATTTTACCTGATACAAGTGTAGTTGCAACAACGCCGTTAACGCGCAGCTAAACGGAGTGAAACCGCACAAACAGAGTGTTATTATGCTTCATGCCGTCTCTGGAAGCGGCCATCTTTTCGACTATCGGCCTAGTTCAACAGCTCCCACAAGAAAAATGGCCGGGCGGTCTGCCACAACAAAACATAACAAACCGAAAAAGGCGCAAATATTTCCGAATTCTACTCACTTATTTCGATGCAGAAATTGCAAAAACACGGGTATGTGGTCTTATCTTGAGGCAATAATCCAAATTCATTCGCTTTTTGAAGAAGTATTTCCTCTCATGCCTGCCTGGAAGCTGCCATCTTCTTGACAACCAGAGGCGGAGGAAAATGGAAGAGAGTTGGCGTCACCCAAAGTAAACATGGCGACACAGACCCGCCGCTCGATAACCATTTCCGACACAAACGCACATCGTTTTTGTCACTTGCCATTTTGAATTGGTGAAGGGTGCTCTGCATCGGGAGGTGCTTTTAAGAACAATTTAAATCGATGGAAAGTAAACATAGGACGAGTTTCAGAAAATTACAACAAGTTGTGTTATTGCACTGGGCTTATTGTCCCTTAGTAAAGATGGCGACATCCGTGCTGAAACCACTTTTATTTTTATATTGAAGGCGATGCTGATTTTATTCCACTGTAAACCCACTTAGATATGCCTATACGTGCACAATAATAGTGTAAAAGCACTTATTCACAGATTAGCGCTCACATGAAGGCTGCTATACAGTTACCACGCCCACACCCATCGTTAGTGCGCCCTCCTCTGACACAAGTGCTGCATTACTATCTGCATCAATTAACAAATCGTCTCTCTTCAAAACACTATATGTTCAGCCACAGTTCTGAAAAGACAAGAAAAGGCTTTAAATGTGGACATTTAAGAGGAATTTGGTTTGTGTTTTGTCAGTAAACTGAAATGGCAGTCTATTTCACAAGATATCCCCCAATTATTTGAATCTATGGTTGATGTAAAAAAAAAAAATATATATATATAGTATTAATTATTGCTTCAATGATAAATATGAAAAAAGCCATCTAATGCATATTCAAATGAATGTGCTTACAGTTGTATTCAAATGTACAGTGGTCCTTTTTGGCAACACGCTAGATAAGATAGCAGACTACAACAAGTTATGTACAAATAAAACAGGGCAAGGGGGTTGTGGTTATCATCAATTAAATATTTTATTAATGATTCAGTGTGCTGTCATTGTACTGTAATAAAAAAACATCAACAATAACATTTCCATACAGAGTAAAGAAACACAGTAAGAACTTAAAAACCCTGCACACCCTAACAGGAGTTATTATGTCAGATTAAGTTTCTGCTCAGGTTGATGATAGGGTGAGCACCAGTAGCAGTAAAAATTATAATTGTTTATATATTGTATCTATATTGTTTATTATTTTAATAGGTGCAACAAAGCTTATGGGCAATACAGGGAGATGTCAATCAAGCAGACTGTAGACACACCCACGCAGCCTGAGAGGTCTAATCGCTTGACAATCAAAATCACCTGTGCGGGTGTGCCTGGCATTTAATTTGGTTTAATGTGTTTATGCAGCAGTAATAGTGTAATACCAAAGCTAGCAATTAATGATGTATCGGCTGAAAGATGAAAAGGTCACAGTAAAAAAATAGGACCAAACACCAGTTACATTTCAACAATTTAACAATGTAAGGAGTGCAGCCACTCCTTCCACCTTTTATCCCATCTCACACAACCAGTGAAGAAAATGCTCATGTTTCATCAGAATGTAATTTTTTTTTGCAGACATAGTTTTTTTAATGTATAGCTACAATATTGTAGTTTTATAAATCCCCTTTGGTAAAATAGGTCAGGGTATAACAAGTTAATGTACAGTGAGCAGTTCACTAATGCAGCCTAATTGAATGGCATGCCTTGCTAATAAGTCACAACAACGTAAGGCTGGTACTATCAAACAGGCAATCTGTTCAATTGTATGAAGACTTGTTAAAACCCAAAACTAAGATAAGATGTGCCTTTCTCCATCGCCACATGTTGAAAGGTTAGGGCAGCGCAAGATAGAAATAAATAGAAAAAGATTACAAATTAAATAAAGGAATTTACAACTAATACAAGAAAATAAGTAAAAATGTGAGCACACAATACAAATGAATAAACCAGAGCAATAAAAGATAAGGTTAAGAGGTAGACTGACATGGTGTGTCATGGCGAGTCAAAAAGCGTAAACACTGTACACCAATAATACATAATGTGCTTAAGTAGTGAAACTTAGCTTTGTCTGTATTAATATAGCAACAATTTAACAGATCAATTGTCCAGAAAGTTGACACAAATCTTTCTAACATGTAGTTCTATAAAGTTTACTCCTTTTAATCCAAATCTCTTCTTTCCTTTGTTCCTCAGGAAATCCCTTTCCTGACCAGGAGAGGGACTTAATTCGGAGTCACAGAGACGCACAATTACATTACCTACATTGGAATTGGTCTACAGAAAGAAATAGTGGAGATATCTGAACTTCCAAAATAATATCTACCATTTAACTAAATGAGCAGTCTTTACAGTTAACCTCCTATTGAAGCTACAAGGATTGTAATCAAGGCCATGCTTCTTGCCTGTTCTAGGCCCACTATTCCTTTTCACTGTCATAATCAGTCAGCGCTCACCGATATGTGTTCAGCCCACCGAGTGATAGCGAGAACAGAAGCGTGTTAAACGGCTCAGTGCAGCACAGACAAACACCTTGACTTATCTTAACGTTCTGAGCTGCCGGTAATGGTTTACAAACGGTAAGAGTCTTAGGAGAACTGAACGTTAAAAGCCTAAAGAGATCATCATGTCAAATCCTCATAAGTGACTTGGCTCAAGGATAATAGCAGCTGGGTGGAGGCTTTTGAGGAGGTGTACGTGGGTTCTCACCCATATAAGCATCCCAGCAGATCAGTGTGTGAGCCTTTTTCATATCTCATCATATCTAGAGTTTTACAAGGTTACAAGGTTATTTTATTGTCATTGTACAACAGAGTTGCATTTTGCTTCACAAGAAAAACACAAAAACTATATTATATATATGGAGGGTGGTGGATGAGTTAAGGAATCTCAGTCAGAGGAATTAAGCTGTTTTGAACATTTCAATTGTTATATTTTTATTCTAAATGTCAATTATCCTTATTGTTTGTGTCCTCAAGCATCATATGCAAAACCCTTTTAACCTGCTGAAAGATTAAAACAGTGATGTACAAATAATTGTTGAATTGATGGTTGACAGTTTCTTTTTCAATTAATGTAACCTACACTGCCGATCAAAAGTTTGGAGTCACCTGGTAGGTTGATGTTTTCTCTTTCCTTCAATGATGACTATTTTAGAGACAAATAGAGTATAAATCTGACACTAAATTTATTATTTACATTTGTAATAGTTTTGGCCCCAAAAGAAGAAGAAGAATCACTTGAGTAAAACGTGTTTAGTCAAAGTCCCCACAGTGTTACGTGCCAGGGGAGAATACTGTTGCAACTATTTCCCCCCAAATACCCTTCGTTTTTGAATTTGCATAAATGTCCCGAGCTCATTCTTGAAACACAACGGTGCATTTGGGATCTAAATATTTTGGCCCTCTGCAGTCGACTCAGTGGTGGGATTGAATAGTTTTACACTGTCATTTGTTTGTCCATATTTTGTCCATCTGACATTCATTGACCCAACTCCAATACTGCTAACCGTATACTAACCTTCTCTTTCTATTGTGACGTTTTAATAATAGCTGTTAATATTAACACACCTGTTAATATTCCATCTTTTTACAGGCATTTTTGTGCACTTGACACAGAAACAGGAACTTATTCCTTTTTAAATCCACACTTTTTGATGCTAAGCTTCCAATTCATTTGACCAATGACTGGTGATTCCTTCTATTCTTATTCAACTGTTGCTAAGAGGGATCTTTTTCTCTTTCTGCCCTTTCAATTACAGCGTTTTGTTCTCCATGTACAAAACACAACTTTTTTTACAAACCATTTCATACAAAATAACATATATTTGTGAAGAGGACTTTCTACAATTGATGACAAATACATGACACATACAGACAAGTACAGAGCAGTCCTCTCAGCCATCCTGTAGTGGCTGAGAGCAGAACAAGGCTGTAGTGGATCAAGCTTTTGTGGCGGGTGACCCCAAACCTTTGACCGGCAGTATGTAAACAACATCTCTTCGAGTCTCCTTAGGTCAAATACTTTGTTTGTCTACCACATGAACAACTTACTTTGGATATTGCTCAAAGGACCCAGGGAGTTTTCCCAACGGACATTTTATTCTGAAAGTCTGTTCACTATATACTTTCAACAACAGCCCTGCTATCAGTATTCAATTTTAATTTGTTTTTTAGCTAGTTTATATTTGCATCTAAATAGCAGAATACTTTAGTACATCTCTTCTGGACCTTCCTGTCTCAGTCCTTTATTACGACCGTCTTTCAAAATAAAGGGGTCAATTAGGCCAAATTCCTTTGCATTGGCTTTTTGATTTAGATATTTGGCACACCTTGACCTTTAGGTAGAGCAGCAGAAACCAATATTTGCTGTTCACTGTGTAAGATGTTGTTCAGTCCATAACATAAGTTTGTAGCCAATAGATATTGGAGAACCCATCATGGCCTTTCAGACTTATGCTCACGTATAAGAGGCTCCACTTCCATAATGGTAAGCAGATTAGAACAGAATTTTCCTCAAATTTGACCTCAAACGCAAGCACGCCCTACAATGTTTGATTCTGATGTGGAAAAATGGAAATGCTCTGCTTCGCGTTGAGATCCACGCTCAACACAGGGTAATCCTTTTCTTGATCCTGATACGATAATGACGATAGAGTTCATCCATCCTAATACCAGCAGAAAGCAGGTTACCCAAGGACAGCCTAAATGTGATTAGCAATCTTAATAGCACTGACGACTGGATTAGCTGAATGAAAAACAATGGTCTTCCTTTCAGATTGGATCCAATTGAACCAGCTTGGGCAACTCACCAAAAATGTTCACTCATGGGTGAATACATGTTTATGTCAGTACATCTAGCATCAATATGTGTGTCTCAATGTACTATGTACCATTGCTTTTGACCTGAAATAGCGTCTAAGTGATGAGATAAGATCACTGTTGTGATTGATGATTTCCAAAATCATGTACTGGCTTCTGGCCTGGTTTTATTCCATTGTATAATGTGTCTGTAGATCTTGCATTGCTTCCTGTAGTACTCTAATCTCATTGACTATCCTTTGGGGTTACTGTTTACTCAAGCAATTAATTAATCAATCATTCAATTAATTAAATGTTCCATCAGACAGCCTTATAAATCGTCTCTTGTCATCTGTAGTGGACTGCCATAGCCATAGAGCAGGAGACGCTGAGCGGACCATCACATGAAAAGTAAATTTTGATTTTCCTTATTCACATTCCGGTCAAAATGAAGCACGGCCGTGTCACGGAGCTTCCGGAGGATTTCTATATCCCCATCCCTCTGGATACGGACAACATCACGTCTCTCAGCCCCTTCCTGGTCGCCCAGGACCATCTAGCAAGCTCAGTCTACTACTATCTAATGGCCGCATTCATGCTTTTTATATTTATTGTGGGCACTTTCATCAATGCTCTTACGGTTGCATGCACCATGCAAAACAAGAAGCTCCGGTCCCACCTCAACTACATCCTGGTGAACTTGGCCATGTCAAACCTTCTTGTGTCCGGTGTGGGCTCCTCCACTGCCTTCTGCTCCTTTGCATCCAGATATTTCATCCTCGGACCACTAGCATGCAAGATAGAAGGTTTTATTGTAACGCTTGGCGGTAAGACAAACTTTGAGACACATTCTAAGAACAAGTCACTTGAGTTTTGATGAGGTAAAACATGTTTTTAATCCTACTTTATGTTGTTCCAGGTATGGTAAGCCTGTGGTCTCTTTGTGTGATTGCTTTTGAAAGATGGCTGGTCATCTGCAAGCCACTTGGTACCTTTATTTTCAAGCCCGACCATGCTATAGCCTGCTGTGTAGTAACCTGGGTGTTGGCACTGATGGCCTCTGCTCCTCCTCTGTTTGGATGGAGCAGGTCAGTATTACTCGCACACCCTTACAGCTGCACTGATACCAGGGATACAAAGCTGCCGTGCACACTCATTGCTCTTGTGTTTATCTCTCCAGGTACATCCCAGAAGGCCTGCAGTGCTCCTGTGGTCCAGACTGGTACACCACCAACAACAAATACAACAATGAATCCTACGTGTTATATCTCTTCTTCGGCCACTTTGCTTTACCTCTTTCAGGCATTGTCTTTTGCTACGCCCAGCTCCTCATTACACTGAAAATGGTGAGGCAAAGTTAGGAAAAAAAGTGAAAACAGGATTAAAGAATGTTGTTTGGCCAATAATTGTGTAATACTGCTGCTTAACTATTTGGCGCATTGGACCACTAAACATGAAGAACCCATAAGTCATGAGATTTGGCTCACCTTTCTCTCTCAACAGGCAGCGAAGGCCCAAGCAGAGTCTGCCTCCACCCAGAAGGCAGAGCGGGAGGTAACCAGGATGGTGGTCCTCATGGTGGCGGGCTTCCTGGTGTGCTGGTTGCCTTACGCCTCCTTTGCTATTTGGGTGGTCAACAACCGCGGGCAGCCTTTCGACTTGAGGTTTGCTTCATTACCGTCCGTCTTTTCCAAGGCCTCTGCAGTCTACAACCCGGTCATCTATGTTCTCCTCAATAAACAGGTCAGTTGGACGTCCCATCACGTTGAAAAACACACAACAGGTATGCTTTATAAGGCTTATTTGTAAATGTATTCTTCCTTTGATGTCTTTCAGTTCCGGTCATGCATGATGAAGATGATGGGGATGGGTGGAGCTGATGACGAAGAGTCGTCGACAACGTCAGTGACCGAAGTCTCCAAAGTTGGGCCTGCTTAGACTGAACATCAAGACCGTTGACTTCTCTGCCACTAATGATTGTGGATTGTAAATAACAGTAAATGTACGTGTGTTTTGTCATATGAAAAAAAAGGTAAATGCAATTCTAATAATAAAGAAATATAAATAATCTGCAAAATGTAAAAATAAAATAAAAAAACGAACATCCACTGAATATGGTGTCTGTATGTTGTTGATTCTGGGAAACAAAACAGTCTCTGGTTTGGACTGCAGTTTCCTTTTATGGGTATTGTATTGCAACATGTGAGCTGTTACACAAGCCGCGGTGTGAAAGTAACTCATTATTTACTGCCGAATTCAGATATGCAATGTGGAGGAAGTAACTTTATATTGGTTGCTGTTAATGATGTCAAGCCCCCACGAAATGCCAGTTTTGTTTCTGTTTTTTCTAAAGATACTACCGCAAAGGCGACTGATCATTTACGTTAATATCGCTGTTTTATATGATTGTGTTGTTTGAATGTCCCTATGCAGTTTCACAAAAACTTTTCCATTTGTTCATTTCTAATTTATCCTCCCATCTCTGTCAATCCAACAACCAAATACAGACAAGGACAGTGCACATCATTGTATCAGGGGAGGCGACGTGATGAGGTGATATTTCAGAGCTACCGGACGGTGAGCATCTTCTGCAATTACACTGTGTTCGCAACATCTTAAGCCCTCTTTAAGCTCAGGGAATGGGGCAAAATGCCAGAAAGGTAACACAAAGCTTAAGTTAACCCAGTAGAGTGGATTATACAGTGCATGAGATCATCAGAATTAATGTAATTGGAAGCCAGATTACCTGCTGCGATCTTCCTTAGGAAAGTGGGATTAACATGCTTGAAACAGTGGGATTATGCTTGTGAAGAACAAGCGTGCATGTGTACATACACAAGTACACATTTATATGCTTGTGTGTTCCTTGATTCAGATACCTGTAGATAATGTTTCTACGGTTTCTTGAATATCTTATTCCATTCCATTCCATTATCCGAACCGCTTATCCTATTCAGGCTCGCGGGGAGGCTGGAGCCGAACCCAGCTGACATTGGGCGAAGGCAGGGTTCACCCTGGACAGGTCGCCAGTTTGTCGCAGAGCACATATAGATATAGAGACAGACAACCATTCATGCTCACATTCACACCTACGGGCAATTTGGAGTCTCCAATTAACCTAATGTCTTTGGACTGTGGGAGGAAGCCGGAGAACCCACGCTGCTACGGGGAGAACGTGCAAACTCCACACAGAAGGACCGCCCAGACCGGAGATCGAAACCCGGGCCTTTCTTGCTGTGAGGTGACAGTGCCAGCCACTACACCACCGTGCTTGAATATATTATTCTCTGTCCAATACGGTGATGTTCTTAACAGCAGGATGTGTATGTAACTTTCAGCATTCGCTTAAAAAATGTTGATCATTGTCTTGCTTACCATGAACAACAACCTCTTACAAAGATCTACTGTATCTCTTAAAGTTCCTTTGGATAAGCACCAATGCGGGCTTTATAACCATTAGCTTGTGCAAGTGTGTTTCTCAAGACTTCCCAGTATTCATGTCTGTCTCTTAAATAGTTTATTCTTTATTCTTATTTTATGATATATGTGATATAGACGAAGCAACAACACCAGTAAGGAGAACACTTGAGCTATAACGATTGGGATAAATAGTCTGAACGTCTAAATGAGAGCAAATCGAGACATGAAGCTGCCAGAGGACTTCTGGTTACCTGTCCACCTGGACTCCAACAACATCCCGTCACTCAGTCCTTTCCTGGTCCCTCAGGACCACTTGGGAACCTCGACCACCTTCCAACCCATGGCAGGATTTATTCAATTCAATTCAATTCAATTCAATTTATTTTTGTATAGCCCAAAATCACAAATTACAAATTTGCCTCAGAGGGCTTTACAATCTGTACACAACGACATCCTCTGTCCCAGAACCTCTCATCGACTCAGGAAAAACTCCCCCAAAAAAAACCCTTTCAACAAGAAGAAAAATGGAAGAAACCTTCAGGAGAGCAGCAGAGGAGGATCCCTCTCCCAGGATGGACAGAGTACAAAAATAGATGTCATGTGTACAGAATGAACAGCATAACAGAGTTACAGCACGTTCAATTTACATGACAGAAATGATTCATGTAATAGTAGCAGTAGGTGAGGACCACAGCAGGACGTAGGACCACGGTCCAGATTTAACCACGATCCTCAGAAACCTGCGAGGCGAGAAAGCACAAAGACTCCGGGGGAAGAAGTAGAGTTAGTAATGTGCATTGATAGAACATGAATTCATACAGAAGGAGAGAGAGAAAAGGATAGAGGAGCTCAGTGTATCCTAAGTTGTCCCCCAGCAGTCTAAGCCAATAGCAGCATATCAAGGGGCTGGAAAGAATGAACCAGGGCAAACCTGAGCCAGCCCTAACTATAAGCGCTATCAAAGGGGAAAGTCTTAAGTCTATTCTTAAATGTGGTTACTGTGTCTGCCCCCCGGACTGAAAGTGGAAGCTGGTTCCATAGAAGAGGAGCTTGATAACTGAAGGCTCTGACTCCCATCCTACTTTTTAAGACTCTAGGAACCACAAGCAGCCCCGCATTCAGTGAGCGCAGCTCTCTAATGGGGTAATATGGTACTATGAGATCCTTAAGATATGATGGTGCCTCGCCAATTAAGGCTTTGTAGGTGAGGAGAAGGATTTTAAATTCGACTCTGGATTTTACAGGGAGCCAGTGAAGAGAAGCTAATACAGGAGTAATATGATCTATTTTCTTAGTTTTTGTTAGTACACGAGCTGCAGCATTCTGGATCAACTGGAGAGATTTAAGAGATTTATTAGAGCAGCCTGATAATAAGGAATTACAGTAGTCTAGTCTAGAAGTAACAAATGCGTGAACTAATTTTTCTGCATCGCTTTGAGACAGGATGTGTCTAATTTTTTAAATGTTACGTAGGTGAAAAAAGGCAGTCCTTGAGATTTGTTTTACGTGAGAGTTAAAGGACAAGGCCTGATCAAAGACAACTCCGAGATTCTTTACGGTGGTGCTGGATGCCAGGGCAATGCCATCAAGAGAAACCACATAATTATTTATGTTCTTCACATTTGTGTTTGGCTCTGGCATTAACATCCTCACCATTGCACGCACCATCCAAAACAAGAAGCTCCTGCAGTGCTCCTGTGGTCCAGACTGGTACACCACCAACAACTTTATTAGATATCAACCTCACGTTTACAAGTGTATTGTTGAAAATATATTCCTCAGAAATAAATAAAGTCATGTCGCGGTTACACCCGTGAGACGGGGCTGAGACAGAGCTGAGATGTGAGCCGGGACAGAGACGGGGTCGACATCTGCATAGATTCCAATGAGAGCATATGTCTTAGGTGTGAGACGTGCGAGTGAAAAACACATCTGATACATTTGCAGTCTAGACTAGTCCAGGGGGGATGGCCAATTGTGGATTGTACTCATTCAATCAAACATTACAGCGGTGGTCGTTGCAGACACCCCTGGCAGAGAAGTTGTTGCTGTTCATCATTTCAAACTCTCATCTCAAAGATGATTCTAAGCAAAATATTACAAAATCTAGTTTCATGGGATTCTTTGAAATATTAGTATTAGTTCAAACATGCTCTCATGTTTCAAAAGTATTTCTTTAGATGTTCCTTTATCAAATGATTTGTTTTCTGGTTTGGCTTTTAAGTTCCACTTTTTTACGACTATTGTTTTCTATTACATTGCTCACAGTTTCAAGTTTACTAATGTCCTCTAAAAGGACAAAGAAGCGGTTTCTTTGAAAATGTTTGTATCATAAAGCCTTTGGTACATCCTGCATAATTGAGGGTTGAATGCATCCAACTGACCCTGACCACCACTTATGAGCTCTGGTACTGAGATACTAATCTCTATATTAGCTCATGTTGCGATGAGAGAGGTCATGTGTACGTGTATGTGTGGTCAGCTTTAAAGCCCCTCCCTAAAGCCTAATCAGTCGAGCCTGAGTCAAACTCAAACGTCCTATAAAAGCGCCTTAGCGAGAGACTAGCCTCTGTGAGAAGACTTGAAACATCTAGTGTGTCAGTATTATTTAAATTTTTTATTTTATTTATTTGACACACAACGAGAGAAAAATGAGGGGAGTTCGCCCAACGGAGATGCCGGACTTCTATATTCCCATCCCTCTGGACACCAACAACATCTCATCCCTCAGCCCGTACCTGGTTCCCCAAGATCACTTAGGGAGCCTGGGGCTCTTCTATTCCATGTCAGCGTTTATGTTCTTCCTATTTGTGGCCGGCACAGCCATCAATACCCTCACTATTGCATGCACTGTTTTATATAAGAAGCTCCGATCTCATCTGAACTACATCCTGGTGAACTTGGCTGTGGCGAACCTCCTCGTCAGCGCTGTGGGATCCTTCACCTGCTTCTACTGCTTTGCCTTCAGATACATGATTCTTGGTCCACTGGGGTGCAAGATTGAAGGATTCACAGCAACCCTTGGTGGTAAGGAGTTACTTGCGTTCTTGTAATTTAAAAACAAGGGTTGTTAAATATAATACTATCATAGAGGGAGTGATTTATTTCTCATTATATTACTATTAAGGCAAATATGTCTGCTTATGTGTGTTGTGATGTATGCAATATATTGTGCCTGTGGTTATTGTTTGGAAAGCACAATTCTATTAAACCTGGACGCTTACTCTGATCTAGAATCTTTCTTACAACCCCACTGTGCGGATTTTATTGTCAGAACGGCTTCTAATAACACTCTGCCATTTTTTCCCATGACAGAACAATCTATAATGGACAACTGTGTGGTCTAGCCAGATCCTCTAATTCTGTCTTCTAACGCCAATCTTTTAAAGAAGACTGGCCACCATCTTTCTGTCTAAACTTAAAATTATTTTGCGCTCAGATACTGTGTTATGGTTTCACCTGCCCATTATTTTTAATTCAAGTGCAGTCTATTCACTTCTTTAATGAAAATGTGATAGCAAAATATGTTATATGTAAATAGGTAATCATAGAGCCATTTAACCTGCTTTGATTATGTTTTATCTTCTATTAGAGATACGCAATAGAATTGGTTTCAGCTCAGTGAGGCATTTTATTCTTTTCTGTCTCGTTCCAGGTATGGTAAGCCTGTGGTCTCTTGCTGTGGTAGCACTTGAAAGATATATTGTCATCTGCAAGCCAATCGGGAATTTTGTCTTCAAGCCTTCCCATGCTATAGCTTGCTGCGCAGTGACTTGGGTCTTTGCTTTGATGGCTGCAGTTCCTCCTCTGATTGGATGGAGTAGGTCAGTATACAAAGGCCAAACACACATGCAGTTTTATTAGTTTTTAATAACTGGTATAATAATTGAGATAAGTCCTTCCGCAGCTGACTTTTTTATAATACAATCTTGAAGTACAAATCCTGCCCTCTCTTATAAGAGCTCTTGTAGGGATCGTTTTATCTTCTGCCCCACAACACACAGCCACCACACGAGTATCTACAGTACATAGTGATTCATTGTCTGTCTCTCCAGGTACATCCCAGAGGGCATGCAGTGCTCCTGTGGACCGGACTGGTACACAACCGACAACAAATACAACAATGACTCCTACGTGATGTTCCTCTTCTGCTTCTGCTTTGCCGTCCCTTTGGCCACCATTGTTTTCTGCTACTCCCAGCTGCTTTTTATGCTGAAATCGGTAGGCAATACGCCTCTGTGGGGTTTGGGTCGATACCGTGTGTGTGTGTGTGTGTGTGTGTGTGTGTGTGCGTGTGTGTGTGTCTGTGTGCTTCCATCAGACTAACCACTTTTACTACTTCTCCCCCAACAGGCAGCGAAGGCCCAAGCAGAGTCTGCCTCCACGCAGAAGGCAGAGAAGGAGGTGACCAGGATGGTGGTCGTCATGGTGCTTGGCTTCCTGGTGTGCTATATGCCTTACGCCTCCTTTGCTGTCTGGGTGATGAACAATCGTGGAAATCCGTTCGACCTGAGACTGGCGACCATACCCTCCTGTGTGACTAAAGCATCCACAGTCTACAACCCTGTTATCTACGTCCTCCTCAATAAACAGGTTGGTTCATCGTTCGCTCTGATGCAAAAGCTCAGACCAGTGGCGCTCTCTAGTGGTGGCAAAACATACAAAAAGCTTGCTCCGTCCCCACGCAGAAAACCTGACATGCATTTAAGTACTGCAGATTTATTTATTTATTTAATTTGGATTATATGGACAGAAAGAATCACTGTCATAACGGGGACACCGAATATATTGTTACAGCGTTAATCTCTGAAGAGAGTTACCAGCAATATGTATGTTATTAAATTATATGCAGCCATGGAAAAGATATTTCCCTCATCAACAAATGTTGTTTTTACCCTTTCAGTTCCGCACATGTTTAAGGAAGATGCTGGGCATGAGTGGAGACGAGGATGATGAGTCATCGACGAGTCAATCAGTCACTGAAGTCTCTAAAGTTGGACCTGCTTAGGTTGTTCATTTTGATGATTTAAATATTGTAAATAACACTGAACGAACAAATAGCATGACGAATGGAATTGTATTATTCTAAAATAGTTATATGCAAGAAAAAATGTAAAAAATATTTTTGAAATGTGATTATTTGTGTCTTTGCCAGATTTCCCATTTTTTGTCTTGTATTCTGTCCTAAAAACGTTTTTCCTACAAGACATTAAAATGTCTAATTTTGGTCGCTGAAACCCATGTTAGTTATTAATCAATTAACCGTTGCATGCAAATGCTTACAGTATTTAATAAATCTTTCTCTTTCAACAAAAAGTTGTGCTGTATTTCTTTTGTAGGGATTCACTGCTTACAACCTGTCGTTAAACTTAGAGTTAATAAACAGCAGACCCACAACTTTACAGCTCATATCTGCTTGAGAGACAATTATTGACAACATTGATAGATAGATAGATAGATAGATAGATAGATAGATAGATAGATAGATAGATAGATAGATAGATAGATAGATAGATAGATAGATAATTTCTATCTATCTATCTATCTATCTATCTATCTATCTATCTATCTATCTAACATTGATAGATAGATAGATAGATAGATAGATAGATAGATAATTTCTATCTATCTATCTATCTATCTATCTATCTATCTATCTATCTATCTATCTATCTATCAATGTTGGGCAAAAACTATGGGATCACCTCTTCAGATAGTTTCTGAGATTAGTGGTATGTTCTTGGATCCATATATAATGCTTGCCCCAGTAAAGAAAAGACGTGTTCCTGCATTGATGTATGGTATTCTCAAGACAAACTGGCATGTCAAAACAATATTATTCGCACCACTGTGACAAAGAAGCCAAGCCGAACCCATATCTCTGCTTTATTTATCCCCCCAGAATCTATTGGACTTCCACTCCACTCTCCCATTTGAACCCCATCTGTCCATCTGCAGGTCTTCCACGTGCATTATCAACCACTTCATTCCTATGTATTCACTGTGGTGTAACAGACTGAGACAAGTCAAGGTTCGGCCTACAGATGGTGTCATACTGCCTCGTCCACACAGCTGGTACCACGAGTTCTGTACTGTAACCGTACAACTGTGAGCAAATCAGTACTGAAAAGACTGTCGAGGGGAGTAGTTGTTTTGGTTTGTTTTGATAGTACAACGACTAATAATGATATAATATAATACAATATAATATATCATATTATTATAAGACAATGTTATATTACATAGTATACTATTATATTATTTATTGTATTATAATTATATTTTTGACTCGAGGTCTTCCTTCTACTTAAAACACTGCCAGACTCATATTTAATCCAGTCTGTCAGTCATTCTTACCTCTCGCCCACAATGTTGCAGGTGCGTGGTTCACAAGTTTACTCACCGAGCCGAGACTTTACCGTACAGAGTTAAGAGGATAACTTGGCACGCACACACACACACACACACACACACACAAACACACACACACACACACACACACACACACACACACACACACACACACACACACACACACACACACACACATCTTTGCAAGCAGGAATGATGAAATAAAATAAAAAAATAGAAGTGCAACAAAAACAAGATATATCATCGTGCTTTAAGACAATAAGCTAAAGAGGGTTAACTGAATAGGATTACCCATTAATCTCTGTAGTCACACAAGTCATACTGTTTCCATTTCACAATGCAATGTGCCTCAGTATTGTCACCAACTGTTGCCTATACATTCATCAATATACAATATATATCAAACACAATAAATCTAAACATGTCAAGCTATGTTAAAAAAAATATTTCAAATATTTTTAGTTTTACATCCGAAAATGATGAATGTTACAACCAAACACATGCGGTTACATGTTGCCTGCCTGTCATGCTGCTGAGAACAGATGAAAATCAATCGGTCCAATCAATACGTCGACACCATTGCTTCTGGGTTATTAGGACACCTGTGTTGCAGGGAAAAGCAAAGGGGAAACAAGAACATCGTTTTCATCACAACGTCCCTCGACAACATCTGCGCACAAATCTGAGAAACATGGAACATTACCTGATGTGAAGTGAACGCCACGAGGAGCAAAGGTGGACTTGGTTCACTTCACACCAGTGTAATTAGTGCAGTAGACCACCTGCTATTCAGACAGCGGGCGCATGGACCAGACTTTCACACCAGCTCGTGGTGGTTCATGGAGATTCCTGTCGGTAGTCGGGAGCAAATCTGAGTTCTGCTAGTAGTGAACTTTTACCAATCACGAATAGTTCAGAACTAGCGGAATTCCAGACCTACCCTCGAAACATCACGGCATCACATGGAAATTGGAAACAAAAAACATTAACTGGTATCAACCATGGATGATATGTATAGCAGAATACTCTCCCCTAAAACAATGCAGCAGCACTTCATAAACAATAAAGAAAATTCAAAGTTAAACATGAGGAAACACATATTATTTAAATAAAGGAAAATAGTAGAAAAGTTTACAGATTTCTTTAGTTTCAGGATCCATCTTCTCCTTGATGTGCAGTCCTTGTCCCACATGAAGTTCTTACCAAATCTGCGACGCGGACACTTGAGCAAGAAGTGGACTCGCAAGAAACACAGCATCAACGGATTAAAATAAACTAGCAGCTTTTGGTGACCTCTGATCTGAGCTGAACTGTTGCTCCGGAAAGATTAACGCGTTACGGAGTGAGCACGCCAGAAGTAATTACTCTGTGTTAATCAGTTTTATGGAAGAACCTGAATTGTCCGTATAATCTGCTTTGGTGTGCTGGATGAGAAACCTTCACCTGCATCAACCCACCTCTGATTAGCGGTTCAACACTAAGAGGGGAGAAACCGCTAGGACAGCTGCTGCCCTAGTTTTGTGGCTTAATGCCTTGCTTAGACACATTAATATAGTGTCACTTTTATCAATGGTTATGGTTGCTTGTTACAGAGGCTCTTGGGCAGGCAATGCAGGGCATATCCTCATTGAATGTCTTGGCCCACCTGGGGGGGGCCTCACAACCATCGGGTTCTCCAGCTCCTCCAGTGTCTCCACACACAAACCCGCTTCTTCATGTGGGTTCATGAAGACTGTTAAGAAATGTAATCAAACAATGAGAAGCGGGGACTCTTTCATAGCAGTGTAAAAAAAACAACCCCAACTGTTAATCCCACATGAAATAGGATCAGGATATGAAAACCACACACTACTCAAAGAAGGACAACACTGAGAGGCTTTGCTTGGCTTTCTGAGAGGCATACTGTTCATTCCTTTTGAAAGGGAAGGAATCTGAATGAGTGGCCATGAACCACACCATCTCCTTGTGTTGGTGAGGCTGTGGGCCATAGCACAGGAGTTAACAGACCAGCATGAATGGCATTACAGTGTTCATAAAGAGTGCTGCCGGGATGCTGTATTTTTGTAGGTCATCCCCGGAAGATATCATTGCACTGTTCCCTCAACAAAAAAAGCCAATGAGAATATAAACGAATTACACCACAGTCGACTTCACGTGTCACCACTAAGCTAAAGGCAGACTAGTATTCGGCCTGATGACGTTTTGTATTCTCATTTAGCCTTTTTTAAGACACGTAAAAGCTTAAAATATCATGACAGGGGTATTTACTGATGTACTTCATGTCGTAAAAAAAATATCAAATCTCCTCAGCTTGTGTTAACCACATACCTTTTTTTTCAGGCATCTAACCAAAAACCCATTCAAAAAAAAATCCCTTGACTTCAAGAAGAGGGAACCGTAAGTCTTAAAATGCTAACACCTTTCCGTGTTTTAGGACTCGTTCCCGCAGCACACTATTAGGTGTTGCATATTTGTATACAGTGAAAGCGCCGTCTGAAGAGAGGCATCAGAGGCAGAGGAAGATCTTCTTTGTGAGGCCAATGTGTGCATGCGTGTTTCATACTGTACGTGCTATATAATAGTAACTGTGTAACTGCTGACCCATCTGGCAGAGCATCAGCTACTACATCCTGACTCATTTGGGTTTAATGAACTTTAGATAAGGGTGAGAGGGTAACAAGTATTGATTTCACACTTTAAGCTATGGACCACACATGGTTGTTAAAAACATGAGAGAATATATGAATACTTCAATGAAGGAGTGCTGTTGATCTCAGTTTAGCGAGATTGCTGTTGTTTTAAAATTATGAAAGTATGGTTGCCCCTCAATGGTGCAGTCACACATACCGTACTGTACAGCACCATGGTCTCATGCTGAGCAGACTTTATAATTGTGCCTTAAAAGTTCGGGACAGAAGGAAGGCTTGAGAGAAATTTAATTTACCAAAAAATTCAGATTGTTGACACTGGTCTATAATGCCTGAACTTTTGTTGCTCCCACATCTCTCGTAAATTTACATGCAGGGTGAAGCCACGTTTTGGAGAAAACATGTTTCCGTTAATGGTCCGGATTTGTGGGCTGTCCACTTGTTTGTGTAGGTAAGGTTGTTTGTGTGTATTCATAGCCTCCTCCTGGCTGCATCCCACTGCCTCCCGGATCTGATCTCTCTCCAAAACGTCTGCATCTTTTATACGTCTCTGTTGTCTCCGCGTGATGAATTGCACAAATAAGGAAAGCGGCACACACTTTCTCTCTCCTCAAAAGCCTTCATGTTGTTGCCCTTGGTTGTACACATTGCAAAGTGACAGAAATTGTTGTGTAAAGAATTAGTCAGCTTAAGAGACAAGATAACCCATTTACCATTACTTCCACACACTGGGTCAAGCTCTGGGTAAAGAGGGTGTGATAGAACGATTGTGTGTTTAAGAAAGTCAGAAAAATTGCACTTCTTTTGAAGTATTGTTAAGTATAAGTGTTGCCCATAGGAGATTTTAGATATTAAGTAAGACTGAATCCCTTCCAATACAATTCATGGAGGACCATGTAACATTACATGCCTGGGCTAATTAGATGCACCGTCAACTGGTTGGCCTTTATGTAAAATAAATGGAGATTTAAAAAATTGAAATTCAACCATCAATGCATAATTTAAATGCCATTATTACCTATGTTAGAAAGCAACATAAGCTGGCAGTAAAAGACAGTAACTAAGAATGCAAGAGGACGCCAAATTCCTTAATCACTAGCTCCTCTGATCCGCTAAATGCACACTACCCTGTTGGGAATACCCCGAACTGGAGAGCTTTGGACAGACACAGCTGCCACCCAGTCATTTTGCCAAAAACATCTTAAATTCACGCTTAATACTGAAAACCAGTGTGTAGTGGTCAAATATTCCCAATGAAATATCACGGTATTTCTTTTAATGATATCAGCACCACCACGGTGCCTTGATTTCTGATTATTTCAGTGTTTCTTTTCGCTCAGTGTTATTCAAGCCAATAATCCTGCCCCTCTGCTCACTGACTCAAGTCACACGAATGTGCATGTATAGAACTCTTTTTCGACAGCCGTTCTTCAGAAATCGTGAAGAGATACCCTCGCCCCTTTGCCTTTGACGCGAGGATTATGTCGTGACTTGTAGGGTCAAAGTAGAGTCTAAAAATCCAATGTGCTGATGTGAACTCTCAAATCTGTACGGATTAAAGGTGTCTTACTTCCCCCGCGTCAACCTCAACGCTGACTGACTATTATAGTTCCGGTACTTGTCCAATTAAGCTGCTTTAAGACTTGGCTGTCCTCTCATGCCCACCGGGGTCCGCATCTCTGTACTTACTTGGACCACAACATCACACACTATATGACCTCCTGTGTTTGTCTCAGCTTCGCAACGAATGCTATTCATGATATTAGGTGTCCCAATGTGGAATTATTCCTCTTCATCCAAAAGTATAAGAAAATAATCGTTTGCATTGAACCTTACGTTACCATTTCATACACATACTCAGGGTTGCTTTATTACTTATTATTTCTAAATTGCTATAGTTATATAGAAAAAGACAATATTGGCCACTGCAGTTCTCAATGAAATCAAACAATGGCTCAACATTTACTTTTGTGTGTTAGCCAAAGGTCTGGCAACTAATTCCCATTTTACCGGAGCGGATTGCAATCCGCTTTCAAGATTATTTGGGCATTTTGTGTCTTAAGGTCATGAGCTAATAGTTTTAATTACAGTTCAAATAAGTTTGCCTGTGGTGGCTTTGCCACAGTATCACAGCCAAGCAGGACACCACAGATAACCTAACTTCCTTATCCAATCAGAGGTCTACGTCGCCTTCAGAGTATAAAAGCTAAAGTCAGATGGGTAGCACCAGGCACCCAAGGAGGTTGCAAGTGACAAGAAAGGTCAGCTGCTGAGGACCTCCCTTTACGATCAGAATGGCAGAAGAGTGGGGAAAACAGGCATTTGCTGCCAGGCGGTACAATGAAGATACAACAAGAGGCTCTGCCTTCGTCTACACAAACAGCAATCATACCAAAGGTACAGTATCAGTTTTTTTTATAATTCAATGGGCATGTTAACCAGAGCAAAATCTGCACATTGTTTGCCAATGGAACCTGATTCAGACCTTATTTTGTTGACTTTTAATGGAATTCACTGGTTTTAGTACAAGTCAGTATGGTTTCATTTTATAGACTTAAAATAATTGTTTTGTAATTATTTGAAATACTCACACACTCATTCAGACATTTTATGTTTGAAGTTACAAAGTATATAGTTTAAAAGGATCATTTTAACCTAATTCATTTAGAGTTAAAATTACAAAAAACAAAAACGTTTGTCTCATTCTTATTACAAGACAGATAATATAGTTCCATTATCATTACGTACAGTATCTTTAACATTTAATATATAAATAAGTCTTTCTAAATAAGATTTTTAAAAAAGAAGATGTGGACCACATGATATTCTAAACTGTGGGACTAAATATGAATTTGCTTTTTTGTTCTTTCAGATCCCTTTGAGGGTCCTAACTACCACATTGCTCCTCGATGGGTTTACAACCTTGCAACATTCTGGATGTTCATTGTGGTTGCCCTATCAGTTTTCACCAACGGTCTCGTCTTGGTGGCCACAGCAAAGTTCAAGAAACTCCGTCACCCTCTGAATTGGATCTTGGTCAATCTTGCAATTGCTGATCTTGGAGAGACAGTTTTGGCCAGCACCATCAGTGTGTGCAACCAGTTTTTTGGTTACTTCATTCTGGGACACCCAATGTGCATCTTTGAGGGCTACGTCGTCTCAGTCTGTGGTAAGTGCTCACTGTGTTTTTCTCTTTGATTGAAAGGTGTTTGGAAAGAGAGTTTTCTCTGTGTTGCATATGTTATCAGGCTGAGAACGAACCTTTACTGAGTATCTTTATTCTTTACACAGGTATCACCGCTCTATGGTCCCTGACTATCATCTCCTGGGAGAGATGGGTAGTTGTGTGCAAACCTTTTGGAAACGTCAAGTTTGATGCCAAATGGGCCACAGGTGGAATAGTGTTCTCCTGGGTCTGGTCTGCTGTGTGGTGTGCTCCCCCCATGTTTGGATGGAGCAGGTAGCCTGCCGTTTTTTTATCTTGAAAAAAACAACAAAACTGAGTTTTGAATTAATCAGAACGGTAAACTAAACATTTTCTTGCATCAGGTACTGGCCTCACGGACTAAAGACCTCCTGTGGACCTGATGTATTCAGCGGAAGTGAAGACCCTGGAGTCCAGTCCTACATGATTGTTCTGATGGTTACATGTTGTTTGCTTCCTCTGGCCGTCATCATCTTGTGCTACCTTGCAGTCTGGTTGGCTATCCGTGCTGTAAGTTATCTTACCAGCAGTTTTATACTCTATATAAAGTAGATCATCGCCTGGCAGAATCTCACACTGTGTTGATTTGTGGTTCACAGGTTGCCATGCAGCAGAAGGAATCAGAGTCAACCCAGAAAGCTGAGAGAGAAGTATCCAGAATGGTCGTTGTCATGATTGTGGCATATTGTGTCTGCTGGGGACCTTACACAATTTTTGCCTGCTTTGCCGCGGCTAACCCTGGATATGCCTTCCATCCTCTGGCTGCTGCCATGCCTGCATACTTTGCCAAGAGCGCCACCATCTACAACCCAATTATCTATGTCTTTATGAACCGGCAGGTGAGCTCAACAGTAACATTGACACATTGGTCAGCTTTTTTATGTCCAAATCAGACATTTTTTAACATGCTTTTTTTATTCTCTGCCCATCAGTTCCGTACATGTATCATGCAGCTCTTTGGCAAAGAAGCAGACGATGGCTCTGAAGTATCCACATCCAAGACAGAGGTCTCCTCCGTGGCTCCTGCATAAAGCTGTTGATATTCTCCTTTTTGGGGAAAAATATGAGAACCATTGTGATTTGTACAGTATATATGTATTGCTTCATTTATCTTTTTTTTTTTTCTTTTTTAGTAAATATAGCTTTCTGGCAAAAGACAAAAACAACATCAAAAAAATACATAACGCAAATGAATCATTATATGACTGGTCTTTTTTTTAGATGAACATAAATATGAAGCATACTGAAAGTTTTCTTTTTGGTGGAACTACCGGTGCAGAGATCATTAGATACCGTTGGAACTGGTGCTAATGTTACTGTTTAGTACGAGACCGTACAAACATTTTAAGGTGTGACATTTTTTTTAAAAAAAGGGTCATGGAACAGCTCCAGATTGTGTATCTTGATGGAAGTCTTGGCTAACAGGCTAAAAGAAACATGAGGGTTGACATACTATTAATCTTACAATGGCAGACGTACTTGACTAAATCGAGGATTCATCATGATCGTCAGGAGTCCACAAACACCCTTCCAGATCCTCTTTAATCTCCACCAGGTATTAGGTTGGCTGAGAAAGACAAAATATCCTGGCTCAATAAATTGTTAACACGGAAGAGCAGTTTATGGACATTGGCTGGAGACAAACACAGCAATACCACAATGTAACCACTATAAAGTTTTAAAGTCAAAACACAGATTTTCTCCTAAATGTAGGACTAATGACTTCTAGTGTTGAGGTGGCAGATTGCAACCAACTGAATACTCCTGCTTACCCCTCCTTTCCAAGCGTGTCGGAGAACTAGCGTCTCCTTCAGGTAACATAAAAACGTGAGTCAGTGTTTGGTTTATTCATTCTGGGCTACTTAGAAACATAGCAGTGCAACATGGCGAACTTTGTAAAGCGGATCCGCCCCCTTACATCTGTAGATATAAAGGGCTCATTCTAAGCCAACAAAAACACAAGGATGCTTAGTTTCTGGTGATACACTAATGAAAACATGAATTTTGAAAATTGTATTTCTACTGCTACATACCCCTAAATCCTACCCGCTGGTCCTTAAATGTAGCTTTTAAGCCTCTTTCTACCTATTTTGGTAAGCTCCAATGCTCAGGCTAACTGCCCAGCGCTTAACGACAGCGAGATAAGTCAGCGGGTCAAAAAGGCACACTGGTAGGGGCTCAAGACTTAGATGGTGGCGACCAGACCAGAGCTAAAAGGGGAGTGAATAGGCTATAGTTTCGTTTGCCAGACGCCGAAAATCTCCACTTCAGCGCTAATGTTGCTGTGTGACTACCGGATGTCTAGGAAGGCAATTTTATGCTAACACGTTAGCTACAGAGGACAACATGTCAGGGCTGTGTTGGCTTGTTTTGGAGTTTCTCTGCCCTCTGGTGGCCAAAAGTTATGGATGCTATTCCACTGTTGATCAGTTATACGCAACTGGGCACCATGGGAATCTGGGTGCACTATTGTGTGCTATAAAAAAAAATCAACATCCTGAAGGCAATTACTCCTCGATATCTCTACATAGCAAATACTGCTATGTTAATGTTCAGCATGTTAAATACAGCTCCTTTAAGAATTATTGCACAGCATATTTACACAAATATTTCTCCACTGGTTATTTGCTACGAAATATAAAAAAGTTGCTTGCTATGTTTGGCCGGCTGATGAGAACATAAGCGCTAATATTCGAACAATGCAACATTAACTATAAATTGTAAGTCATCTCGTGGTTAAATGTATTATTCACTTTGAGATGTGCTTTATATACATCAGTCTTTCATGTTGCATTTCTTAATGCCAATAGCATGTGCCTCATCCCCATTTAGATGTGGAGTAAAGGTGGAGGTGGAGACTGGGAACCAGTCGTCTGATCTTTTGCAATACAGTCCACTTTTTGAGGCACTGGTTGTCCTTCTTGCACAGCTGCTCATTGTTCTAACACATGACAATCCCAAAAATACAATCGACATACCAACATAGCCTTTACTTATGTATTACTGATTCAAATTAAATGCTCCAATGGTTTAACATGACAATCCATGAACCGAATGGAAACAAAGTTGAACTGACAACTGCAACAAAGCCTAATTATAAGATCAATGTGTTCCGGTGTTGCAAAGGCTTAATTTGTAACAACCACTGTTCATTAGATAACCAATAAGACTGAATTATTAAATTTGCATTTCAAAATGCAAGGTATAGTGTACAACTTTACCTTTTCATCACAGAACCTAAGTTAGATTTCAATATGAAGGAAAACCACAAATAAAAAAAAATCATCCTTGGCAGCACATGCGATATGAAGATTAAAAGACAATGAGTTTATCAGCATACAAATTCAAGTACAGTGCACTTTCTTTTGTTTGCATCAAGTAATTTCCCAGCCTTAAAACAAGTGGTGGAAGAAGTATTCAGATAATTTACTGAAGAGTATTAAAAGTGTTGCATGCTAACATTGAAATAACAGAAAACAACTGAAATGTAGTGGAGCTTTAGTATAAAGTAAGAGACAACCAACATATACTTACTTACAACATCTACTTTCTTACTTTACACCACTGCTTAAAATATTACACAACTCCTTTTTTTCCCCCTTATTCTCTTCCACAGGCAGGTCAAAGGTCAGTTTCAGCTCCCCAGCAGGCTCCTCACAGGCTTCTGTCAGTATTCTCCTTCTCTATGCCGTGTTTTATTATGTATTTGCAGCATTTTCCCCCTAAATGCTCCACATGTGCAGTCAAAGTGGTGAAGATGTTTTGATCATTTGCTTGTGTTTTGACAATTTTCACGCGTTTCCTTAAGTTGCAGTGCATTGCTCTTAGGGCCACTGTAGATGAATTAATTATGATGTTGATATCTTTTGTTTGTCGTGACATATCTTAACCAATATTCAAGGGATTTCCATGAAATTCAAAGATATTCAAGGTCCCCAAAGGACGAATCCAATGATTTTGGTAATCCCCTGACTTTTCCTCTCGAGCCACTGGCAGGTCAAACTTGTCAGTTATTAACTTAAATTTGGAACATTCATGGTCCCCATACAAAGTATTTCGAAGCAACAACGAAATGAATCCACCAGATGTGGTCTTTCTTGGGTTTGGGCTCCCAGAACAGCTTTATATGCGGATGGTGGTCCTGTGACTGCAGCCTAGCTTTTGACGAACCACGTCTTTTGGGTTGACGCTCTTTTATTTTGAAATGTAGCCGGATGTTGTGGGTGACGTCACCGTGCGCGCATGTTCACCCTCTCGTCGCACACGTGAACTAAGAGAAGAAGAGGGAGAAGTCGGTAAAGCCATGTCCAAAACTAGTACGTATTTTATTTGTGTTCACATCTCTAACTAAATACATTAACTCACTAAATAACTGCGGCTGGTTTTAAATGGCCTCTGTCGTTTCTTACAGAACAAAAACGAGCCAAACGTCTCGGCTTCATCGCAAAGTTTAAGGTAAGCGCGAGCCAGGCTAACGCTTTATATGTGGCTAACTTTTAGTGCTGAAGCTCAACGTTACGAGTCAGTCTGTGCTTTCAAGAAAATACCACGTGCTAATGTCAGGACAACCCAGCGCCACTGAGACATTTTGAAAATGGTTGCTCATATTTCTGGTACATTGGCTCAGACTGCCGAGTCCCTGCGAGGACGGAAGATACCGAACCAGTGTACATGTAGCACAACACAGAAGTATTCACCCCCTGACATGGGAACATCGACCAACTGGAAGTTTGAATCATTTCATTCTTCTTCTTCTTTTGGGTCCTCAACTATTGGACATAATACATTTGGTGTCTGAATTTTTTTTAATCTCTGTTAAAAATTGTCATTATTGATGGAAAGAAGAAAAACATCAATGTAACAGGTGATTCCAGAGTGTTGGATGGTTGTGTATACGATGCTAAAGCGCGCACACACACACACACTAATAGACTAGCAGAGGAACTTTTTATGTGTGGTGGCAGTACATTTTACTCTCTTTATTCATAAGTCAGATTTTCAGACATGTTGATTGTAATCTCTATTGTTTGCTCAGTGAAATGCGTATGCTTCTGGTTCATTTTACAAAGCCTCACAGATGTTGCAATAACTTGATTGTTACATGTCTTCGGTTGCACTGTGATGCCTTTTATAATGAACTACAATAATATATATTATAATACAATATAGGCTATTTTGTATGGGGTTTTTTCTGCCTGCAGACTAAAGATGGACAAAAAAACGAGGATGCTTCGGGGCAGACAAAGACTTCAGAGCAGTCATCTGTGCAGCGCGCCAGAAAACCAGAAGAAATCCGGAAGCAAAGGGTGAACATTTGAATGTCTTGCCTCTGCTCCCATTTGAGGTCACATTGCTGAATATTATCTTGAGGTAGACCATTCTCTCAATTTATATATATTTCCTTATTAGCTTCAGGAGCTCCAGGACAGGCAGAAAATCTCCAGAGATCTAGATCTGATGAAGAGGAGGAATTTGCAAAGCTTTCAGAGTGACATCCTACAGCGACAAAGAGCGTTCGATCAGAAGGTAAACGTCCATCTTTTTAACAGAAATAGACTGCAGTTAATACAACTGCATACTGTGCAGATTGCCACTGTTGTGATTTGGGTTTTCTTCTTTGTGTTCACAGGAGATGGAGATGCAGAGTTTGGAGAAGAATGTTAATTTTGAAAATGAGAGTTCGAGAAAGGCTTATTACAGAGAATTTAAAAAGGTACGTAGATGCCACATACATGCTTCTGACAGCATATACACAGCGCTCAGCACTTTTTCTCTTCACCTTTTTTCAAAGCAATCAGAAGTCAATGAATGTTGGAAAACACTATAGCACACTGTTCCTTCAGCTGTGATAGAAGTATAATAGAGCAGAGGATTTTAAACACAAAACAAAACTTCTTTTTTTTTTTTTTGTTTTAAAGGTAGTGGATGCCTCAGATGTGATTTTGGAGGTTTTGGATGCACGTGACCCTCTTGGCTGCAGATGTCCTCAGGTGGAGCAGGCAGTCATTCAGAGTGGAACGAACAAGAAGATAGTTCTAGTGCTTAATAAAATTGGTACGTTAACTAAATTAATTTAGAAAGTATATCTTTCAGGGATTGCCTGTATTTCCATAATTTCACTGGCTGACCAAGTATTTGGTGTTTTTATTTATTCTGTCAATTTATTTTTAATACTTTGATTATAGATTTGGTGTCAAAGGAAATCGTGGAAAAGTGGATTAAATATCTCCGCAATGAGTTCCCCACAGTAGCTTTCAAAGCATCTACTCAGCAACAGAACAAGAACTTGGTATGCAGTTAAAACATATATACTTTATTCACTTAAAAATACAAATTTGAGGGGAAAAAATTAAAGCCATGAAATAACATTTCCCATTATTTCCTCCGTCTCGTGCCACGAACAGAAACGCAGCAACGTACCAGTGACTCAAGCCACCGCGGAGCTTCTCAGCACCAGTGCTTGTATTGGTGCCGATTGCTTGATGAAGCTCCTCGGCAACTACTGCCGCAACCTAGACATAAAGACGGCGATCACCGTCGGTGTTGTAGGTGAGCACCGCGTCCAGCAGTACACCGGGTCCTTTCTCTGTGTGCGGCGAGGTTGTCTAAAGTGAAATACTTTCTCCCTCCCCCCTCCTGTTTGGTAGGATTTCCTAACGTGGGAAAGAGTAGTTTGATCAACAGTTTGAAGCGGGCGCGTGCGTGTAATGTCGGAGCCACTCCTGGTGTCACCAAGTAAGTACGACGAGAGCTTTTGATCCTGAAATCCTGCTTGTCCACGTCTAGTCTTGCTGATGGGTTTGGTTTTTTTGTTTTTGTTTTTCAGGTGCCTTCAACAGGTGCATTTGGACAAACACATCAAGCTTCTAGATTGCCCCGGCATTGTCATGGCGACTTCAACGACTGACGCGGCAATGATTCTTCGCAACTGTGTGAAGATCGAACAGCTTGTAGATCCTCTGCCACCCGTCGAAGCCATCCTTCGACGCTGCAACAAGGCGCAGGTCTGTCACGTCGCCGCAGCCCTTTTCTGTGCGTTGCCTGATTGTGTCTTTTGCACACCGCCATTACAGTAACTTTGCCGAATGTACAGATCATGGAGCACTACGGGGTTTCAGACTTTCACACCCCTCTGGAGTTCTTGGCAATGCTTGCTCGACGTAAAGGCAAACTGAAGAAGGGAGGACTGCCTGACACCGACAAAGCTGCAAAGAGTGTGCTAATGGATTGGACAGGGTGAGTAAAAATTTTTATTTTTGGATGCTTTGACAAATGAAAATCAAATGGGTCATAACACTGTGCTAATATACGAATGTTCTGTTATTTAGGGGAAGGATCAGCTACTTCACACACCCTCCAGAGACACACACCCTTCCCACACACGTCAGCGCTGAGATTGTCACAGAGATGGGTAAAGCTTTTGACTGGGATGAGCTGGAGAAAGGAAATCAGGAGGTTATTGCAGGTAAAAGTTCCTTCTAGTGGAATCTAGAAGTTTTGTCCCCGTGAGAACATTATGTCTTCCGTTGTAACAAACACCAAAGAAGTTGTAGTTGTTACAAAGTTGGATGTGCTTTTCGCTGTCTTTCAGAGTCCTCTTGTCCTGATATCCAAATGGGATTTTGCATGGAAACCACTGGAATGACACAAGGTGGCCAGGGTGAATCACCGTCTGACCTGGAAATGGTGGGGGGGTCCTTGGAAGAGCCGGAATTTGAAGACGAAACTGAATCCATGGAGGATGGCCAAGACTCAGAGGTGTGAAACAGCGCAGTCCTTACAGCTTCGGTGTTTACTTGATAACAATATGCTGTATGCAATTAGCATAGTGTCTCCTTTAACTTTTCTTCCTGCTCAAAATAGTTTGGACCAATGACGGTGGAGATCAAATCTCAGAGGTCAAAGACTGACTTGCCTGCAAAAGATGCTGCACCCAGGCCTCCAGATTTGAAGGATATCCTGGGTGTAGATCCTCTGCAGCAGGGCCAGGCACTCCTGGCTGCAGGCAAGAAGAGGAAAAAGCAGCAGAAAAGAGCTGGTTTGTATAAATATTGCTCTGTCAAATACTATTTAGAATTTTGTCTGTGGTGTGATCATGCTGGGATTTCTGAAAATACTTTTGACCCTAATCTGTGAAAAAGTAAACTAACAAAATTACTCTACAACCTCATGTTAGTTTTGTTGTAAACAGGCCAACAAGGCTCATTTTCTCTGTTCTCATTGAAACAAACGGTATTCAGGACCACCCAAGATTTAAGATGGCTTCATCAGTTGATAGTGGGAATGTGAAACCCCAACATTGTTGTGGTTAAGCGGGCCTTAGATGTGACAGAGACCTTTATTCTTGTGTAAAAGGTCTTATTGGTCTGTAGTGGTTATTTTCTCCACCTCCATGTAGCAGATGGTCACATAGAGGCAAGCTTCTGTTAGGAGTAATGCGTTTTCTACACTCATGTTTAATCATGCAAAATGAAACTAATATTATTTTGTTTTGTTTTCTCTGCAGACAAAATTGCCACAAAACTCTCAGACACCTTGACAGCTGCAATGGACTTCTCATTTTCAGATGGCTGATTTAAAATAAAAGATTAAATTAATACATTATATTTGTGTCTCTTGTCCTGTTTTGATGTAAGTTTGGAAATATTCAGATTGATGTAGAAAAGGTGAACACTGATCCTTTTTTCATTTCACTATATATATAAAAAAATATTCTTTCATGGTTGTTTTTCAGAAGGTTAACAATAACCCTGTTCAGCCACTGGTCCTTTAAAAATCACTGGAAAATGTGAACAAATTGTTTGCTCCTGCATGTCTGTGATACTTGCATCATCATTTGATCACTTTACATACAGATTATACTGGTTTCCATCTAAACCCTACGGTTGTATCTTATTTGAACTATACACCTTCCTACAGGTAAACACCTGCACTAAATAG
Source organism: Ophiodon elongatus (assembly GCA_016806645.1). Taxonomy (NCBI): domain Eukaryota; kingdom Metazoa; phylum Chordata; class Actinopteri; order Perciformes; family Hexagrammidae; genus Ophiodon; species Ophiodon elongatus. Next base: position 2,147,803 of record JACSYO010000324.1, on the reverse strand, counting down.
GCCGTTTTGAAAATGTGCAACCTCACAGCAGTCAACAAGTTCCGGGTAACCAGCGACGGATGACCTCCGCCCGTCAGATAAACAACACTGTAGTCGGAGAGGCGGCTGTCGAGGAGCTCGTGTACAACGACTTCAACTATGGCAAAGAAACCGGACCTCGGAGATTTATGGCTGTGATTACATAACAAAAACAAATCTATTGCCACAGTAGGTTCTCATCTTCCCTCTGAAACGCTACTTGGCATTATGTCCGCTTTTGGGAGAACTAACGGGCGCTAGCTAACGTTAGCTAGTTTAGCTAAAGTGCAACTTCCTATGTTTACGTTGCCGTGACTGTGTCTTAAGTTGCTCCTGGTGCACAGCTGCCTTCAACAAACACGGCCCCGCTCACCTGCGTCCAGCTAACTGTCCGTTACCTGAGCACTTAGCTGACAGGTAGCTGCGGCCAGCGTAAAGCTAAATACCAGCGAGCTAACGGTAGCTTCTGATGCGGGCCCCTTGGCAACGCGGAGCTGTCAAGTGAACTCTGCTGTCGTGACGCGAGAAACCCGCTCAAAGGGAAATAGCTATAACCTTAGATGATTATCACTCATCCAACACGAACACGTCACGAAGTAATGCAGCCGTGTCGTGTCGTGTTGTCAGTGTGAGACAACGACCCCCCCCCACACACACACACACTCTCCCCTGCGCGCGCGCGCGCGCGCGGACACTGTCAATGTACTGACCCCGAGGAGGAGGAAGCGACACCGACGGCCGGTTACCGCGGTGCACTCTACCGTCGCGTAACGTGGGCTTTGCATAACTTGTCACGGCGTGTTTTTGGCACTATTCTTTTCTTTAATTCTGTGCCTGCATTTTGGGGTTTTGGAAACGTATCGGTTGCCTTCATTCATTGCTACTCGGAGGGGGTTCATAAGGAGAAGTCACCGTGAGCAAAAATCGGCAGTCCGTGAGGTGTAAAGGCTGGTTTGTGCTTAAAGTAAGTCCACCTATCCGAGCTTTTGGTGAGAGCCCCGAGAGGTCTTCACGAGCCCACACCGTCTCAGATGAAGGTAGAGAAAGAGACACCACTGATGTAGCGCTGTCTGGAGAGGGTTGACCTTTATGCGCAGCACAGTGAACATATTAGATCATGTAGCTGAGGGCAATTCAGTGAACACATACTGAGAAATAAGAAGGCTGGTGTTGGCCCAGATGTGATCAATGTTATTGACAAAGACCGTTGGTTTCTTTCACAATCTGCAGGAGGTGGAGAACGCTTTCCAAGCTGTGTTGAGCAAGATTCCAGAGATTGCTTTGGTTCCTAAAGAATAGATGACTAATGCTCTGGTTAAAATATTGCCCACATTATAGCTTCTAACTGCAACTGTGTAATTTATTAGCTTAAATTATTATAATAATAACAAAAATATATATTTCCAGTGGTAATTATGTTGTAGATACCAATGATGGAAGTAGCATCTGGATAGCCAAAGCATCATCAGCAGGATCGAGCTGTTTAATAACACAACACCGTTGCATCCTTTTGAAATGCGACTGGCATTACCTATCGATAACGCTCCTTTGTCCTGTGTTTGGTTTCCAGCTCCCTCCCTAGATCTCGAGCGCCCTCTTCAGCCATGTCGTCACGCGTGCTGCTGCGGCAGCAGCTGATGCGAGAACAAGCCCAGGAGCAGGAGCGGCGTGAGGCCCAGCAGCAGGCCTCTGCCTCTCAGCTCCGGGCCTCCGACTCCACTCCAGCCATCTCCGTCACACTGCCCCCGAACGCTGCCCGCCCCCCTCCGGCACAGGTTCCCGTGGAGGTGCTGAAAGTAAGCGCGTCCCGCTTGTATGTCCGTCCACTCGTGTGCTTGGTTCAGTGCGGTCATCAACGTTAACGTACTCTTTTAAACGATCAGGTGCAGACCCACTTGGAGAACCCCACCAAGTACCACATCCAGCAGGCACAGAGGCAGCAGGTGAAGCAGTACCTCTCCACCACCCTGGGCAACAACGCGGTGACTCAGACCATGGGGTTGTCGCCTGTGCCGCAGTCCAGTTCTGCCCCTGAAGTGGCCCCGACTGCCAGCAGTGCCCCCAACAGTCCTATGGCTCTGCTCAACATCGGATCCAACAAGGAGGAAGTATGGGAAATACCCGCTTTTGATACCAATGGTGGTAACGTTGTGCGTGGTTTTGCCTTACTGGTACAGCAGATTGCAAAACCCTGTCCATCGTTGCCTTTCTGCAAGCTTGCAGTGCAATTTTGGAGAAGTTAAATGTCTAACCTTTCGCTCTCTTCTGGCTTAATTACTTTTCGTTTGCTCTGGAATGACGTGTCCGAAGGTCCCGCTGCGCCAATGCATGCCTTTTGTCATCGTACCCGTGTTGGTCTGTTGTCACTATAGGATGTGAAATACTGCATCCACAGTTTAACCATGCCAGCACACCCCTCTCTGTGAAGCCAGGCCTCTTCTAGTTAAAATGGTTAAAATGTTTTTAGTGAAAGTCCTTGCAAAGTGTACTTATACAAGACTGTTTTAGGTTACGAAGCGCACTATGTCTGTACATGTTGATTACCGTGACACGTTTAACCCGAAGGACTTCACTGATTAAGTAACAATGGTGTTTTTCTCTCGTCTGCTTTATCTAGATTGACGACGTGATTGACGACATCATTAGTCTTGAATCCAGTTTTAATGACGACATCATTACGTTGATTGACTCAGGGCTTCAGTTGCCTAGCACGGTATGTAGATCAATGCATTGATTTCTTTTCTTTTCTCTTCTCTTCTTTTTTTGTTTTTTTACCGTGAATACGTCCTTTTTTCTTTTTTTCTTTTTTGGTTTCCTCCTAAATGTACGGGTTCTTTATTTGATGTACAGTGACACTGTGGATTTCAGGTCAAACCAATCAACTTTTTATACCCCAAGTGTTTTTTCTTTGAATGGGCGGTCTCTTGCGCCTGTGGAATTCTGAAGTTGTAGGAGTAAATATATACTTTTGGCACTCAGTTGCTATCCGTCACAAAAGTGCTGCCTGGGCGGGGTAAAGGTATCGGAGGATACAAGACCGGGAGAAGCGAGTGGATTGTACTCAGGGGAAAAGTTCATTGTAGCGGCCAGGTTAACCATTAGTTTGTCAGATAGGAAGAGCTTTGCCAAAAGGATTTACGCAAAACCCCCAAAAAATGAGGATTATGGTGATGTTTTTGGAAGACAAGAAAAAGAAGCACAGTGAGGTAAATACTTTTTTTAAAAAAAAATTTGAAATAGCGCCTCGTATTGTTGTCCAGCTTTAATATGTAATATATTATATGTAAATATATGCGTCTGTTGATGAAAGTTTAGTTTTTAAGCGGGAATTGTAACTCCTGCCTTTGTGGCGCGGTGTCTCTGTGCAAGATGTAGCAGCGTTCATCTCACCAGCTTGGATTCGATTTAGAATTTGAAGTTTAAGGTTTTTTACTAATTTGCTTCTCATTTTATGGAAATCAGTGACCGTCTATGACCTGACATGACAACGTGCTCTGTCTCCTGTAGCTCCCAGGAAACCTGTTGGATGTATACCACAGCCCCGGGATGGCAGCACCCACTTTCACTGTCAGCAACTCCTGCCCTGCCGATCTTCCACAAATTAAAAGGGAAATTACTGGTACAGTATCTAAACTTTTATAAACGTGCGTCTCTTGCTGTTCTTTAGTGTTAGGAGAACTATTTCATTTGTTCAGGTTTGTAATGTTTGATCGTTTGGAACACTGTGCGTTTGTCTTCCAGATGGAGACGTCAAGGCGCTAATGAAAGAAAGGCAGAAGAAAGACAACCACAACCTCAGTGAGTCGAGCTTTATTTCAGACATTTTTGAGCAATTCGTTGAACGGGAATGCAGATCACCTCAGAACAGTTGGAGCAATGGAGATTTCAAAATCACAATATCCCACTCCCACTGTGCTATGATTTATTTAGTTTCAACTCCAGGACGACCCATTTTGATGTTTTTGTCCGCTCAGTTCCGTGTATTTCTAACAAAGCTCGCTTCAGTGCTAACTAATTGTTGAAGGTAAACTAATGTGTGTTGCTCACTGCAGTTGAGAGGAGGCGGAGATTCAACATCAACGACCGCATAAAGGAGCTCGGTACTCTGATACCCAAGTCGAATGAACCGTAAGCGCAGTCAGATTTTTGTCACTTGAATATTACGGACGTATATACCACTGCCCGCAACTGCTGTGTATTAAAAATCTTTCCCTTGCGTTTCCTTTCTTCCCTGTCTGTAAAATACATGTATACTGATATCACAATGATGTCAGCGAGATGCGCTGGAATAAAGGCACCATACTGAAAGCCTCCGTGGACTACATCAGGAAGTTGCAGAAGGAGCAGCAGAGAGCCAAGGATATCGACATGCGTCAGAAAAAGCTGGAGCTGGCGAACCACGGTCTCATGTTACGCATCCAGGTCTGTTCATTGGTTCGGGGGAGGGGAGGGGAGGGGGGGGTCTAAGACTTGAAATGCTACGCATCGATTGACTGGTTCTGGTCGTTAAACGTGGGATTGGTCGGCTATGGTTTGTAACCACAATATTTAAAGTTTGATTCAACGACACCAGAGGGACACGCCCCTTAACGACGGTTAGAGTAAGGGCGCTCGCTATGTTTGCTTTTTTTAATTCATTTATTTTCGACTGTGTCCACCATTTTCGAAGCTTCCTCTTTTGATACGTGCTTACGATCGGGCACCTGGTCGCTACGTTTTTTTTAATAGAAGTTGACGCCCAGAAAAGAATGCAGCAAAATATTAAAATACAGTTCGAGGGCAGGGCTTCTGTATACGGACCCATTTATCCAGTGGGTCCGAAGTGATGATTGAGAAGGATTCTTTTTGTGTGAGTCTACATAGTTTTTAGGGGAAAATTCTACTTATTCTGCCTTTAAAAATGTGTCTACACATCTTGAAGGCACGTTGTAGGTTTCTTTTGACCAATAGAGGCCCTTCGCAGTAATGACTGAGTCCCCAAATGGCTTGTCTCTTGACCACATTTCTGCAGACCACAGAGATGATAAAGCAAATGGGTTGCGTGGGAATCTGCTCTGTTTTAAAGATAGTATAGCTAAAGTCGGCGTGCAACTAAGTCTGCTCCACACTGATCAGCCAAAGCAAAACACTTGTCTATTGCCGCTTTAAGGTATTGTTTATTGTCGGTAAATGACTTTTCACATGCTAAACGCACAAAGAGCTCCGAGGTGTCGCAACCGTCGCAATCACCCCAGAACATGGCGTCTGAATGTCAATCCGCTCTCTACAGGAACTGGAAATGCAGGCGCGGATCCACGGCCTGAGTCCCGATCCATCTCTGCTCCAGCAGCAGCAGGTCCCGCACGGCGGTCCGCCTCTGCCCCCCGGTGCGGAGGGCGTCTCCTCCCAAAACCTCCTCAGCATGGGCGCGGCAGGCCTCGGACAGCCTCTGCCCGCCTCCTTCCTGTCCCCGCCCTCCTCGGACTCTCCCGTGGGAGTCACCATCAGCAGCCCCCTGGACCTGGGCAGCCTGAGCTTCGCCGAGCTGGACGACTCCTCGGCCTCGGCGCTCTACCCGGACGTGGGCCTGGGAGACTTTCTCATGGACGAGGGGTGCACCCTGTCTCCGGACAGGATGGCGGAGCCGCTCTTTTCCCCCTTGTCACCAGGTGCCTCGAAAGCCAGCAGTCGCAGGAGCAGCCTTGAAATGGACGAGGACTTTTGATGAGCCCCGCATGGCGGGCACAGACTGTCTGTCGGGACGGGAATGTCGGGAAGTGCGGTCTATCCTTAAATAACGTCAGTCTGTTTATAGGACTGTAAATCTGAACTTCGAAAAGCAAAAATAGCTAACATTGAGATCAAAAACTAACATGTTCTTCTTGATTATTTTTTTTGTGTTTTTGTTTTTGTTTTGCCATACAGGCCTAATTATTATTGTTCCTGTTTGGAGCTGGTCAGATAATTATGTCTGGGTTTATAAATGCAATCTTATTCAAATGAAATATTGTATCATAGGGGCATGGACTTAGCATTAAGGCATATTTCCATTCTTATATAGTTTTAAAGATTTTCTTCAGAGATTTAAGAGGGATATAACGTTTGCTTGAATTTATTATGTGCTCATTTGTAGGGAAGAAAGCTGTGAGGTTTCTTTTTTTCACAACACAACACTGGCATAAAAAAAAGAAAAACTTGATTAAGAGATGCCAACATACAGTCTATTTTCTTTTTTCAACTGACTGGAATCAGGGTTTGTTAATAGCGGTGGCATGCTCATCCATGTTGGGTTGTTTCACCAGCAGCTACAGAAGGGATCTTTCTAAGGTGAATTGACACATTGTGAGATATTTACTGCATATTGTATATAAGAATATTTTATTTTGAGCAATTTAATTGCACCTTATTTTATGGCAGTCTATGCATTTTATGAGAGCTTTTGTCTGTTTTTATTACTATCGCACACGGTGGACAGCTGATGCCCAGGTTGCATGTATTTGTAATACATTTAAAAAAAAAAAAAAAAACGACAGATTACAAATCAGCGTTTTTTATTTTTTTGAATATATCCACGAAGTCAGTGAGAAATGCAAGACAGTATGGGAGATGCAGAACAATTTTACAATAGTACTGTAGTTCATTACAGTAGTTCTTTTGATACCTGAATAACAGTTTACTAGGTAGCTTTCTCCTGGCTAATATCTGTGTCGTCAGTGATTGTCTCTGTTATCCTTGGCGTCTGGTCACTGAGTGATTTTTACTGATTTAGCATGTTCTACCAAGATTGTGGCTTCTTTTTTTTGGGGGGGGAGGGCAGGAGAGGGGGGGGGGGTTGACGAACAAAAAGCTGATGTCTCTAATAATGCGTTGATGCTCATTCAGAGGGCTCTGGCCTCCTTTTTAAACCAACCACTAGCCTCACGTCTGTCATGATAAGGTATACCTGTTTGTTGTGTGGAAACCTGCAATGCAATTATTATTCAATAAAAAAGAAAATAAAAATAGCCACAGAGTTTTAGAAAAGGCATTTAATCTGTCCGATGCTTAACGCGACCTTATGTACAGTAAATGAATGTGTGTTTGAGAAAGTACCTGCATAAGTGTATTTGTTTTCTTTTGTTCTCCTTTTCTTTTGTTAATACTGACGCACTGAACACAACCTCCAAGTTATTGATATGCATACTTATTTTTTTTTTTTAAACTATTCAGCAGCCAAAAAAAATCCTCTTTGCTTTCTGGTGGTTTCGGTGGTTTTGGTGGTTTCGGTGGTTTTAAAGTGTCGTTCAGGCCTGTTTTCGCTCCTCCACAGCTCAGTGCTACTAACCGCGTCGTCCCATCAGATGACATCTAATCGCTCTCCACGGTACTAACCGTGTCTGACCCTGACTTATATCGGAGTGCTCACACCGACTGTTAACCATAAACAGACGTAGCATTTGTGTCTTGTCCTTCCAAGTTTGGTTTTTCTTTCTTTCTTTCTTTTTTTTTCCCCCCGGGAGACTTTAACGAAATAAATGATTCCCATTTGGTTTCCCGATGTCTGGACGTGTGGTTCTTGTTTAGTGGTAAAGCATCTGAGAGATCTCCATGGAGAGGTCCAGGCACTCCGACGCCTGGAGGCAGACGTCGCAGGAGGAACAGTCGCACAGGTGTCGGCAGGCGCACAGACAGTCGCAGAGGTCCCAGCGGGGGCCCGCGGCCCCCAGGAGGGGCCGCAGGGTGCCGGGCTCGCAGCCGCACAGGAACGAGCACAGGGACCAGGCGCACTCGTTGCACCCTCTCGTGGCGGCCAGCAAGCAGTCCAGAGGGTGACAGAAGAGGCAGGCCAAAAGGATCGCGGCACAAAGGTCTGGGGGGGGGAGGGGTGGGGGGGATTAGTGAGGAAAAGAAAAAGGAAGCGAGGTGAGGCTTCAATTTGAGGAAGGAGGGGGGATCAAGAAGGGATGCGCAACAAGTTCCGTGTGCTTACCGTCACCATCCGGCTCGGCGTGGACGCGCGTGGCTTTGAGGCTCTCTTGACTCCTGCCGGTGGGTGTGAAGGACCGACTCAGGTCACAGACCGCGCAGGAGGCCCCCGCGGAGGACGGCAGCAGGGCGCACAGGGGCCTCGGCTGGTCCCGCTCCACGGGGCTGCGGGGGGGAGCTCCGGCCACTCCACCTTTTGGGTTGTGACGCACGTTGGTTTCTGCACCATGACACATGGAAATGAACAAACGAGAAGAAAAAAAAAAAAAAACTCCATCATGGAGACTGCTGAGGTCACAGATTAAAGTACCTGTTGCTTTTGGGGATACGTTCACAGAGGTGTCGGTCGGAGATAAGTCAGTGTCCTCGGTGGAGATCAGCTCTGAAAACAGAGTGACGTCAGTCAAAGATCCTGTGAGAAAAGAAAGTTCGGCTGCTGTCAGAAACAATTCGACCCCTGGTTCGTGACGATGAATGAACCCGGCTCTCTGTGCAGCTACCTGTTGGGTCTGCTCCGGGGTCGTCGGGTAGAACGGGCAACTTTGAAGCAGTGGCCAGTGAGTCGTTGAACTTTGGTTTGCCATCACTTCCATCACCCATCTTTTCATTCATATCTGCAGAATCCCCTTTGGTATCCATTGAGGCCCTGAATATGTCACCTAGACCTGTTTGTCTGAAAGATATGACATGATATAGACATGATAAAATGACTATTTTTAAATGAAAAAAAAATCACAAATTCACTTAAGTTATTATAGTTGACTTCATGTAAAATTAAACATCATCATTCTCTGCAGAGACAACAGAGTCAGACGTGTAGCTGCCAGTTTCTCAGCCGTTAGTGATGAGTGGACATCTTGGAAATGGCAGAGAAGTTAATCTATTATTTATCACCATTTAGGAAACATTTATAATGTAGATGAAAGGCAGTGTGGGGATATCCTGACAGCTATGTGAGAATGTGACATCTTGATTTTGGTATACATTAATGATTAATGTCTATAAGTAAGACTCACTGTATGTGGCATTTTGAGTTTTTTTAATTTTTATATTTATTTACAGATATTCCAGAAGAAAACACCTTTAGTTTGTCTATCTGAAGTATTTTATCCACATTTCAAGCTATTTGTTATAATTTAACAAATAATGTTTAAGGTTTTTTTTGTATTCAGGGGATACAGAGGATGTAAATAAGGTATATCAAGTCAACATGAATGAGTCAAAGATAATTCACATTTAATATAATTGAATTCAGTTCATCAGATGGATGGAATCAATAGCCACAGCAATACAATCTTGGACCCTGTGCCTCTAAATGCATTTCATGTGATTCATCATTGTCATTTATTTAACACATCGTTTATTTCTATCTGCATGAAAATAATTTTGTTATAAAAAAGTTATACTCACTTATCAGGGCATATTTTAAAAGCAGGCCATCCAGCATATAGCGTTAATCACAGACGCATCCTTCAGTCACCTGTCAGCTGTGGAGGTTTAACTGCATCACTCTCAGGCTCTCTCATACTCTCTCTCTCTCTCTCTCTCTCTCTCGCTCTCTCGCTCTCTGTGTCTGTGTGTAATAATGGTTGTATTAGTATTGCTTATTTAGATGTATTATGGCCAAAATCTTCTATCACAATATAGGTAATTTCATATCTCAATAACAATATATATCCCAATACATCATATTTTCCAGTAATTCAATATATAAATACACAGCCAATATGAAATAACCTGGTAAAATCCATTTTTGTATACTTCTGTGTGAATTAAATACTTGACAATCGAAAAGTATTTTTTGCAAATAACTTTTGTGCAAAGTAATGAAACATAACGTTTAATTAACGTTTGTGAAAAATAGATTAATGTTTCCAGCTATACACTAACTAGGCACAAATACAGAGCAATCACATTCGCTACACGCAGTTCGCTACACATCCAGCAGGGGGCAGCAGTGAACCGATGGGTGTTGATTCACCGCCAGAGAAGAAGAACTCTTGACCAACGATATTCTTTCCGAGTAGAACCGAGTCCAGCCGATCGTGAGCGATGTTAAGTCAGAGTGAACCTTAAACGAGCGCTAGCTGTCGAGCTAGGAGGTTCACCGGTCCGGTGTTGTGTTTGTTGCCCTCCCGTTTCATCTGCAGAGCGACCAACGAGTCAACGTCGCAGATCACAATGGTACGTATGAGATAAAGAGATCAAAGTTAGTCAGCTAATTCAATTTGGCGACGCATCGGTTGTCGTTAGCTACACGGCCGTAAGTTTACCTCCCACAGGAGCATGTTGTGGTCCTATTTAGGGCATATCGTTTAAATATAAGTCCTGTTAATGTTGAATAATAACAGTATGGTGTTAGATGAAGTAAAAGTTGTCTTCGTGTGGTACAGTAAAGGTAACGTGAGCTGGAAAACATCAGCTCTATCTTTAATTGACAATCTAGCTAGCTAGCTAGCTAGCTGATGCTAATTGACTAGCTTACTAATAACTGCAGTGCAGAACATAACACACAGTGGTTTGTATGGAAACAAAGTTGATAATATTACTCGGAGTTTGCCTTCTCCTGTGGTTGCTGGTTAGCTGACCAACTCATTGTATTTTGAACTGTATCCGCATTTCAACCCATCAAATTATCTTTACAGACATTACAATGTAATGATGATGTAACGCTAGCTAATGTCAAATATCTAGTTCGGTAACGACATCATTAAATAACTTTCTATATATAAAGAAGAAGCTACTTTAGCTCATTTTAAAATGTTATCTCGACACCATCCCTTGGTCCTGTGTAGTATTACACATGTCAAAGCATGTATGAGCGGGAGAGTCGAGAGTAGGAACCATCCCATGTTACTGAGCAGAGAGCCTGTTTATTAATGACAGCAGCGCTACTCTTCAAAGTGAAATGCAACACTCTGCTACTTTAGAAACAAAAATATTGTTTTTACAAGTGAAAACGCAACATAAAGCCTTCTGTTCTCCTTGAACACAAATGTCCCGCGGCTCAGCAACCGGTTATCGGTGACTTTGAGTATAATTCCACGAGTTGTGATGTGCTTTATTTTTTTTTTTTATTGTTTCAGGACAGCGAGTTGTCTGACATGGACCATCCAATGGGGCCTGAGACCAGCAGTATGGAGGGGGAGAACGCACCCCTGTACTGCATCTGCCGGAAACCAGACATCAACTGTTTCATGATGTAAGTTCACGGCACCAATCCCGCTGTTTCAAATCACCGCTGCGCATGGATGCAACAATGATCAACATTGTCCCCTTCGTTTTTCTCCTCTCACTCGCAGTGGCTGCGATAACTGTAATGAGTGGTTCCATGGCCACTGCATTAACATCACTGAAAAGATGGCGAAAGCAATCCGGGAATGGTACTGCATGAGATGCAGAGGTGATGGAAAAATATCTGTTAACACATCCTTTAAGAGTGCCATTGCTTAACGTTGAATACATCACAGATAATCCAAAATTAACAAGCCGTTGTTGCGGGTTGTTTTTTTTTTCCCTGTCACCAGATAAAAACTCCTCGTTGGAAATAAAGTATAGAACAAAGAAGAACCGAGAGAAGGAGCCTGAGTATGACAGAGGATCTGACAGACAGTACAGCACCCCGAGTACTCCTGACTATAAGAGTGAAAGGCGGCGTGGATCTAAAGTAAGTTGACCTAAATATTTAGGTTTGACTGCAATGTCTGAAGAGCATCGAAAAAGCACTCACAAAAATGAGATAATTGGATCTTAGCCATTCCTTACTGACATGAGGAACAACAACATGCATTGCTTTTAGCATTAGTATTCATTCAGTCAGTTTGACTTTTGAAACAACAATTTTTCCCCGATGCAAAAGAGGGAAACGAGTATTGCATAAATAAAAACGGAGATCGAGGTTACTTCAAATGTACCTGATTTACAGTCATTTGAAAGCACAAGCCTTGTGCTGTATGCAGTAGTGATGCAGAAGCTACTTGCAGTGAGTCACGTAAAGGTGACCAGTTACATGGCAGACTTGGTTTTCACTGAGTAATGTTATAATGTCACTTTTATTTCCATATTGCCCAGCCATCCATTTGAATATCTTTCGTCGTCCTCAATTTTATAGTTCTGCACAGAAGTTTTAAAAACACATAACCTTGTTTTTAAGTGAACGTGATGGGGGAAACATTGCTTCGTGTCACAGCGATGCATCGCCGTTTTCAAGTGTGATTTGAATGTAATGTAGGATGTAAAACGATGCACATTTCTTCGGGTGCACTGGCTCTTATTGTCCATCGTTTTGATTTTCCTCAGGTGAAGCGTTCGGTCCGAATGTGTGGCGAATGTGAGCCCTGCAGACGGACCGAGGACTGTGCCCTGTGTGACTTCTGCAAGGACATGAAGAAGTTCGGAGGCCCCAACAAAATCCGACAGAAGTGCAGGTTTAGGCAATGTGAGGTTCGAGCCAGGGTACGTCACTTCATCTCTCTGTTGTTTTTTTTAAACACCATTATGTCGCCGAAGTGTAGGAGAATATTCAACATTTCTCGCTCGCCCTGTTCACTTTTTTACATTTTCATCTTCTTTTTGTCATTGATAGGTCTTCAAAGTCCCTTTACGAGAATGTTGTTCTGAAGTAATAACAATGCATCATATATATGTGTGTATATATAGTATCTTGTAAGTTACCAGTTCAAAAACATAAAGTCGTTTTTAAATGAGACTTTAATAGCTCAAAAGATCCTCGTTTCAAAAGTGATTAGCACTCCCGGATCTCTGATGTATTCGTGGTCTCCCTTGTGGCTTCCTTGGAAATGTGCAACCTGTTGCTTGTTGTTTTTGTATAGAAAATGCTGCGTGTGAAGGATGAGGAAATGTCCTTGCAAGAAAGGAGGGACAACTCCTACCACAGACGGAGACTCTACTCGGACGACTACGACAGTGAGGCGGATCTCTACCAGCAGTACAAGGCAGCGGGGATTAACAACAACATGGTAGCAGAACATGTGACACCATCTTGATGCACACAAACATGCTCGTTTCCAGACGCACTCAATCAGCAGCTGTATGTTTAGTCCCTTTTTTAAAAAATGTTTGCACTCCTCTCACTCAGGCATGGAATAGTGATGAAGACGACGAGGCGCCCTTCAGTCCCGTTGTGCGTAAAAAAGCTGTGAAGGTGAAGCACGTCAAGAGAAGAGAAAAGAAGTTTGACAAGAAAGTAAGTTTTTCCTCAGAGAAATCATCATCATCATTATTATTTCAAGTGCTGCCAATAACATGGCAGATGGTAATGCCACGTATCTATAACGTCCTGTCTACTACCCCTTGTCTTTTGTCAACCATCCAGAAGGAGTCACGGCGCCACAAGCAGAAGCAGAAGCACAAAGACAGAACCAGATACAGCGAGAAGGGCGAACTCCGGGACAACACCGGACAGCGCCAGTGTCTGGGACCAAGCTGCGTGGAGGCAGCAAGACCCGCCTCCAAATACTGCTCCGAGGACTGTGGCATGAAGCTGGCTGCCAAGTAAGAACTCTTACTTTCGCCTTCCGTACATTAGTGTATACGGCCGGATGCTGTAATCCGAACGTCTGCTTTGAACAAACGAAGCCAACTTCTCAAGTGAATTTTAAATCAAAGTTTGATTTATTTGCTGCTTATTGGAGATTTATTCCCCCAAAAATAAAATAAAAAATTGGAAAGACCTCTGTTTAGTATAAACGCCAAGGTCAAAAACTGTTTGCTTACAGTATATCCCGGTTGTATTCAAATGATAGTATTACTATTCTGGTACTACTGCTCCACCTAGTGTTAGAAGAATGAAATGCCGGTATGATCTGTTTAGTACATTAGTTTTTGTTGGGAGCTTCTGAATCTGAACCCAATTTTAAACTTGCAATTGTATTAGATTTGTCACTAAGTATTACTAATGTATTCTTCTGCCTCTTTATCTTCCCTGTCTTTATCCTTGGTGTACTGTCCCATGGAAAGATTTTCTGAGTTGTTTTTTTTTTTTTAATCACAGCTAACTAGATCACAACCCAGGGGAGAAAATCCTCCTCATGTTGACTTGATTATTCTTCAGCATTTTAAATGCATTGAGCCGTGTGCATTTTGTTCCCCAGTCGGATCTACGAGATCCTCCCTCAGCGTATCCAGCAGTGGCAGCAGAGTCCCTGCATCGCCGAGGAGCACGGTAAGAAGCAGCTGGAGCGCATCCGCCGGGAGCAGCAGAACGCCCGGCTGCGCCTCACGGAGATGGAGCGACGCTTCCACGAACTGGAAGGCATCATAGCCAAGGCCAAGCAGCAGGCGGCGCTGCTGGACGAGGAGGTGAGCCGACGCAGCTCGTTTCTGTTGCAACTGCTTTTTTTTTTTTTCTCCCCCGTGATATTTCCCTGTGGGTCTCGTCAAGGTGCAGGGCCGCTCTTTGTTTACCTGAGGCTGTTGAAGAAGAGCAGAGGTAACGCTTTTTTTTTTGATTAAAGTCTTTGGTTTCTCTTCGCAGGGGAATGAAGGCGACAGCGAGGACACGGACCTGCAGATTTTCTGTGTGTCTTGTAGTCATCCCATCAATCCCAAAGTGGCGCTGAGACATATGGAGAGATGTTACGCAAAGGTGAGTCTATCCTCTACTGTGTTCCTGTCGCTGCCTCAAAGCATCAAATACAAACGCAAACAAAAGCATACAGGCTTCTTGTAACGTTTTTTTCCCTCATGATTTTCTTGACAGTATGAGAGTCAGACCTCCTTTGGTTCCATGTACCCTACAAGGATAGAAGGGTAAGAAGAAGAAGAAGAAATCCTCTCAAAGTATAAACCGACTTTCCTGATTTCAGTTCCATTGCTAACATGTTTTTTTTGTTCCCCCCCACCCCACAGAGCAACCAGACTCTTCTGTGACGTGTACAATCCCCAAAGCAAAACCTATTGTAAGAGGCTGCAGGTTTTGTGTCCAGAACATTCCAGAGATCCTAAGGTCAGTCGCTTGTAAGATTTACACGATTCACTAAAAACTGCCTCCTTGGTCTAAAACCCCCAAAAATGTTGATAGTAACGATCTGAGATTTGTTTTTCTTCTGTTCCGGTGACTAGATCTCATCGGATGAGGTGTGCGGATGTCCTCTGGTGAAGAACGTGTTTGAGCTGACTGGAGACTACTGCAGGATCCCCAAAAGGAAATGCAACAAGCATTACAACTGGGAAAAGCTGAGGAGAGCAGAGGTGGACTTGGAGCGAGTCAGGGTGGTAGGTCAAACGCCGCGACTGCCGCTTCGTCTCAGCGGACATGTTTTTCTATTGATTCCGATGTGGGACGACCTCTTTGTTGATGCCCGTACGCCTCTTCTCGCCCACAGTGGTACAAGTTGGACGAGCTCTTCGAACAGGAGCGCAACGTCAGGACCGCTATGACCAACAGAGCTGGTCTGCTCGCTCTGATGTTGCACCAGACCATTCAACACGACCCCGTGACGACCGATCTCCGTAGCAACAAGGATCGGTAGTCAACCTTGTCGTCGGCACCTGTTCGCTGGTCTGTGGGCCACTGTGAATATTTTGAGTGTTAAGGATTTAACGGTTCCTACCATTTGGATGAAATCTGATTTTCTAACTAGATAATTATTTTAAAATCTTTGTATGATAATTAATTGTAAGAGGTAAATGGATATATATTTTTTTCTCCTGACTGTGGTAGATAAACTACTGCTGATTTGAATAAAGCTGTTTTTGGTATGATCGCCATGAATAAACACCTTAAACTTGCTTCGGGTAAGGTGTGTGTGTGTGTGTGTGTGTGTGTGTGTGTGTGTGTGTGTGTGTGTGTGTGTGTGTGTGTGTGTGTGTGTGTGTGTGTGTGTGTGTGTGTGTGTGTGTGTGTGTGTGTGTGTGTGTGTGTGTGTGTGTGTTCAAGTGATGCGTTTGTCGTTCCATCTTTTCTATTCGCCTCTGCACACACAATGTACGCAGGGTGCTGTGATTATTACAATTTACCAAACCAAGAATATGTGTACTTTAGCTGTGCTTTAAAATGACACAAAGGTCAGTTCTTATACTATAAATTTATATAACTTATAGTATAAGTTATATAAAGGACTACAGACAGTACAACAGATCTGGATTCATAATGTAGAACATTTTAAACCTCATTACTAAGCTACTCTAATGGGATGGGTTGTCCCTGGTTGGTCAATAATCAGACACAGAGCTCCATGATTGGTATGATTTAGAGAAGGAGGATAGTGTGACCGTTTTCCATCATGTTTTTGTGCATGAGTATACTTAATTTCTAATAATGTTAATTATAATAATTAATAATTATATGTATTATATGTTTTCCTTGATTACAATGAATACATACAAGTAATATATTGATAAAGTAAATAAACACCATTCATTTTCCCCTTATAAAAACTGATATGTTGATTTTATACTCCTCCCACCTCTAATGTTTACATTATACAAAGAAGAAACAGGAGTTCACTCCTATGTTTTGTTTATTGCCTAAATAGCAGTGAATGAGTTGATTTGTAAATATTGTTTTGTGGCGTCGCACAGCCTTTTCAACCGCTATAAGACGCACTCATTTTGGTACAGAAAAACGGTAACTTTTTTATTTTAACTAGAATGTTGCCTTCAAGTGCCTCTCCAGAGCGCGCGCAGCTTTTTCTAATGACCCGTGAAGGCAGCACACCTAAATGACAAATGAAGCGTGGTGTTAAAGAGGAAGAAAACGGGAGGAGAGAGAAATCCCTCCCGTTCGCCTGTTGATTGGGCAGGTCTTACTTCCGTGTTCAGTCTGCTTTCCCCATGGCCCAAAACAGACTATGAACCAGTGATGTTTCAAAGGAGTAGGCAACGAATCGAAGTCAATATGTCTCATTCAGAGTTAATTAATGACAATACTAGTCCAAGTTGCTCGCTGACATTGCTAAAACAGCCTTACAAGCTAAAAAGGCCGGCCTGCTGTTTTTCACGGTGTTTGGTAATTGTTTTAACAATCGCAGACGTGAATAAATACGTTATAATACACCTGAGAGTGATTAACGTTACTAATATATCATTCCCACCCGCGTGTCACAGAGACATTGAGTTTATGTAACCCAAATACATAATGGTGTAAAGTTTATGTTTTCTTTGCGTTATACTTCTTAAGCCACTTAGCGTTGTAACTGTACTTGTGAATGTAAAGTATAGTTGTTAGAGTATACATGCACGTAAAGTATAGTTGTTAGAGTATACATGCACGTAAAGTATAGTTGTGAGAGTACACGTGAATGTAAAATATAGTTGTCAGAGTATACATGGTATGTGTGGTGTTGTCATGGCGGACCGGGAGGATTCTCATCTTGGGTTTCGAACCGCTTTGGTCTCACAACCGTTTCCGCTTGTGGCAGTAGCATGGGAGCCAGCTAGCTACGTTAGCTCTGCCTCGTAAAGTAGTGGCTGTGGTGACCAGTGAGCCGAGTGTCTGGCTGCTATTACCCCCAAGGTGTGTGTGTGCTTTGTTGGTCTTCATAACCGCCAACGTTTCTCAACTGGTCGCGATGTCCGGCGCTCCAGTCAGAAGAACCGCTTCAGCATATTGACACAGGAGCCGTGGAGGGACGGGGGAGCTAACGGCGGCTAACGTTCACACCACTAACGTTACTCCCGCTTTCGGTTTCATTGTTTCTGCTCCTCGGGCTGCTGCATTAACGTGGTACGTCGCTAAACTACGCATTGGTAAATAACCCCCACTACCAGAGAGACGGAGCCCCGCTGGAGGAGGTTAGCTTGTGTCTCTGCTTGATGTTTCCTCACGTTACAAGCCAGCGTCAGCTAACGTCCACTAAACACGAGAGCTAGCGGTTACGGGTCTGGGTCTGAACTGTCACCCCGTCCCGTCCGCCGGTTCGTCCCGTAGACACGTTGACCCGCTCACCTCACGGGGACGTCTGCTCGTTAGGTCGCTGTCGGAGCAGCACGTTGTGTTTACGTTAGCTCACAGTAACACACTGTTACGTCACAGACTGTCCAGCATGTTTTAAACTTTCTAAACATCCTCCCCTCCCCTCCCCAGGTTCTGTCATGACTAGCTGAACGGCTGTCACCCATCCTGACGGCTCACCCCGGGGGGGGTGGGGAGGAGGAGGCTGCATCCACGGACGGTGTGGAAATACACAACTTTTAAATGGGACGCGACGTCGACTGCAGAGGGCGTCTTAATTGTCTTCGGGGAAACAACCGGGAACCGCTCGGAGCCTGAACGGGGGCAACAATGAACGAAGGACCGCCGGAGACCCCGGTCCCCGACGGGGCGCCCGTGGAGGGAGACGCGGGGGGGCAAAGCACAGGGAAGAAAAGCGGAGAGGCAGAACGGACCTCTGAACCGGCACCGGAGCCACAGCCGCTGGCACCCTTGCACAGTCTCGCCACACAGGGTGGACCCCCACAAGGTGGACCCACACAGGGTGGACCCCCCGGCTCAGACCCTGTCAGGAGAACTCCAGAGGAAGCGGATGAGGCTGCGAAGGCCGCTGGCTGCGAGCCTCCCGTTGACTGGTTTGAGCCGCTGGAGGATGATGACTATGACGAGGAGAGCCTGGCAGGAGAAAGTGAACGGAGTGAGAGCGTGGCGGGCAGCGAGACTGTCTTCAAAAAAGTTTATCAGTAGGTTGCCCTCGTGTCTTGTCCTGTGGTCTGGTAATGAGCAGCACTATCTCTGGATTAGATTCAGACTGCATGGCCAAGTGGGAGCATCATCTCCTCTTCTCACCATGGAGCTGGCAGTGGTGCTCAGATGCTGTACTCATTTTCTGACTGAATGCAGTATGAGAGAGTATGGAATGATTGCGAAATTATGTTTCACTGGCATGGAGGTCGAAGTTTATAGCTGCTTGGTAGGAAATATAGTCTAATCATATGTGAGGTTTTACAAGGTTAAATTGTGGTGTTCACTGTTGAATCAGCTCAACTCAAATCGCTAAGCAGCTTTGCCTCAATCTATTGGAACAATCTACATCACACAACGTGTTTTCCTGTTTTCCCATGTGGTGTAAAGATTTCAGGCGTGTTTAATTTCCGTCTCCTCTTTTTTTATATTCAGGTTCCAAATACCCCGCCGTAAGCGATCACATCCCGATGAAGGGTGGGATGAGTGGCCGATACTTGGAGAGGGCTGGAAACGCAAAGAAGTCGTCCGGCGCTCCGGCTCGAGCATTGGACAGAAGGATGTTTATTACCTGAGGTAAATACTGCCGAGTAGAAACTTAAACGATCTCAATGTACAGTTGTTTGAAATTCACAGGGCAGAACAATCTTATCGTATATATATATATATATTTACTTTGTGGTCAAAATGTTGGTTGTAATGTTGAAATTTGAGTGTTGCTATGAATGCAACTGGGATCATCTCTCTGGCCTAATTTTAGAGCCTAAATTGAACCAGAATTCTAAACATTTGCTGACAAGCTTCTTAAATGTGAGAATTTGATGCTCTTTCTCTTTTTATATGGTTGTCGTTTGAACATCTTTGTTTTTTTCAACTGGTTGGACACAATTATCAATTTCAACAGTGTCACCTTTGGCTCTGGGAACTTTTGATTGGTGTTTCACATTTCGTAGAATAAACAATTGATGAATCAAAAGTATAATCCGCAGATAAATCAGTAATTACAATAATTGTTAGTTGCACAGACCTAATCACTTTTTCAAAAGGGTTTTCTCACTGTCCTCATAGAAGCAGAAGCATGTGACTGAACGACAACAGGATGTTTTGTCATCCAGCTCCTTGAAGTTGTATTTTATTGTTTTCTTCACAGTCCGCGGGGCGATCGAGTGAGAAGCCGAGTAGAGCTGATTTCCTTGATGGAGGGACAGCTTGACTTGTCAGCCTTTGAATACAAGTCAGGAAAGTTCTACGATGGCGAAGCGCCACCCGTAAGAATTCGACACAGAACAAAGGTAAAAGCCTTTTTTTTTTTTTTTTTTTATCACTTAAAACATTTAAGATATGTTTGTGTGTGTTTTACAGTCAGTTTCCCCCTCTTTCTTACCCGTTAGAGAAAAGTCCGTGAGCGTTCTTCCTCAGAGTCCAGCTGGATGGAGAGAGGAGAGGGGGCAGACACTCCAGACTCCCACCACATGTCCACCCCCAGTCTGGGGCCCAAAAACCTCCAGTCCAGCCAGACAAGTCCCTCCTTGCAGAGTACAGTAGGAACGCAGAACAAAGGCCCACGCAACGAGGATCCACCCGCTGAACCCGCTGAAGATAAAATTAAACTTCCCCTTCCCTCATCATCCAGAGTGCTCCTACTCCCCTCCATAAATGGAGAAGTTGGGTCAGAGGACAGCACACTGTTAGTCCATTATTACTCCACATATTCATCATTTAACTGCTGATGTAATTATCAAGACATTCCAAATCAAAATGGTTTATGTCGAGTTACATCATAAATAATATTATCATGCTTCCTTGCAGGGTCTGTGCCAGATGTGGAATTTCCTTCACGGGCACATGGTATGACAAACAAAGGAAGAGGCCTTGCTGTCCCAACTGCTGGGGTAAGTCAGTTCATCTGTATCATCATTCTGAGGAAAATTCAGTGTTAGAAATAAGAAAAAAAACTCATGGAAATAACTGAGGTATATACACTCATCCATTTTTTTTTTTTTTTTCTGTTCATTCCAGCAGCCTCAAAGTCAAAAGAGCATCCGATGGTTCGTTTCAGAAAGGTACAGCATTGCCCGTCTACAAGTTGTGTGAATGAACAGCAGCATTTTACCCGCTTTAACGATCCAAAACTTAAGCATAAGGTCCATTTTGAACGTATAAACAACACATTATTTAAACCATGGATTTCAGAATTCGCACATTATTTATGTGAGCGAGTTGCGTTGTGCAAACTGCCTGGACGTGCAACAACAGTTGGCAGTGTGAAAATGTTTGTTTCATCTGGAGTAAAAGAGAACATCTATATTTCCAGAATTAGAATGCTGATGAAAATGTGCGAAAAATACAAAATGAGACATGGATATTATTAAATAAACAAATCTCCCCTTTTTTTTTCTTTTTCCCATGTCAACTGAAGTGGATTCCTTGTGGACAGTGCGTGGGATGCCACAACACAGTGAACTGTGGGCAGTGTGCCAACTGCAAGCATGGACTGCAGAGCCCAGATTCCAGGAAACGCTTATGTCGGAAGCGCAAATGTATATGTCCCATTCGCAAGGTACACGAATACACAACAGTTATTGTTTATTTGGATGCTTATTGTTTATCTTACTTTTGCATTCAAGCCTTTTTTCTTTATTTTTTTTCTCTTCTTCTGTTTGTTCCACCAGGGCCCTGGAGGGGGAGGCTTCCTGCCACAAAAGCCTTATAATGACATTCCTGACATGTATGAGGACAGCATGAGTTTCCAGGTAATCATCCACCAATATGTACATATTTACAAGAGATCACATCAAAGTTCTCCATGTGCTGGGCTCACAAGTCATGCGTACTTGTTGAACTCCACGTGTAAACCGCCGGGGATGTTGTTATAATGTAACCATTTTTTTTCCTTTGTCACATTTAAAAGCAAAGTTTTCACTGCTTGTTAAACAGTTCAGTCACTATTGATCTTATCTTTAAAATAAAGTGCCGATTGGCCGAGAATAATCCGCTTTTCTATGTTTACAGTCAGGGCCCGACTTGTTTCAGTTGTTCCAAATTGCCCACGATGTAAGGTTGTAATAACAGTGTAGTTATGCTCAGGGGCTTTGACACTGAATAATTCATTGAATTCATGTAAGTTCTCTCAACATCCATTTTTTATTTTACAGAGTGAATTTACAGACTCACAGGTGAGTTTTTGTAATATGAGACCAAATTCCATCTCTGTTTATAATACTCGATGTTATTGCGACATATTTCCCCCCCCCCCTCTGACTGACGACGTTTTAACTCCCACAGCACCCGAGTCTCAAAAGCAGCGACACGGAGAACTTCTCGGTCAACGTGGACGTGGACATAGACGACGATGAGGACATGTCGACCGACGATGATGATGATGTGAGTTATTTTAAAACCCACTTTCCCAAAAAACAGAAAGTCGCGATTGCCTAAACTTCTCGAGCCACACCCGGGGTATGCTTTGCTGTCGGTTTGTATTCTCGGTATGGTCATAGTTAGAATGTTGCTAAATATACAGTTTCATTAGGAACCATAACCCAAATTGACCATTCACAGCAATGGGAAACAGAATTTTCCCAGTTCAGGTTTTCAGTTTTTTGACAGGTGTTATGAATGATAAGTTTTATGAAGGGGAGCCAGTAGTACACTCGTCCAAAATGTAGCTTCAATTTCAATATTATTTCCAAGAAACCGGCGAAACAAAACACAACTGAATGCATGTTTCCATCTACTGCTGTTAAAAGAGTGCCCGTCAAACCTAAAATTATGAAAAACCATGTGATTAAAAATGTTGCATTATTTTAGTTTTCTTATTTTAATTTGAGGGAGGTTACAGCCTCCTCGTCGCTCCACACAGATCTGATGTTCAGTGGAGCGGACACCTGGGTGTTTACTCATAAAGGCTGTTTGCAGTGCACTTACTCAGCAAAACCAAAAAAAAACCTAAAAACTTTTTGGTGATTATATTGAATTTCTTTCTCCAAATTTCTGGCGTTTTTATTTTTTAACATGCAAACTGAAAATGGGCATTAAAAACAGGTGTATGGAAAACACATTTTGCTGTCTCGTAGAAAGGAGAGAAAAAAAAAAAAAAAGTTGCACAGTCTGTTGCGATTTGATCATTTGGGTTCGCCTTCTTTATTATTCAGTGGCATAAGAAGCGGAAGCGACGGTCCTGTGGAGAATGTAAAGCCTGTCTCTGCAGGAAAGACTGCGGCACTTGTGATTTCTGTGTAGACAAACCCAAGTTTGGAGGCAGCAACAAGAAGAGGCAGAAGTGTCGACTACGCCAGTGTCAGAGACAGGCAATGGTAGGGCTTTATTCTGTTTTAGCAAATGTGTTGTTTCTCGCAGTAAGGATGTAACAGTGTTTGGTTTTTAAATACCTCTGCAACATTTGGCAGAGACACTTGCTGCCTTTCCAAATGGGACACGGTGACCACGGGCCAGATGGCCAATTGCTGCCGGGCAGGCCTCGACCTCACTACACGTACAGCCGGAAGTCAGGTTTTAAGAAGAACAGAGGATCACAATACGGCTTGGACTTCACCGACAATGAGGACGATGACTGTAACTTAAAACCAGTGAGTTCTCCATGCCTTTGGTGATTTCTTTTTTTTTTTTTTAAACATGGTTGCATTCGCCCGCAGCTAAAACCCTCAACGTTAAAGAATCATTTTTTTTTTTTTTTTTTTTGGTTCTTCTTTTCTTTCTTCGCTTCTTTTTCCACTGCTGTAGTTGAACTGGAGCTCTGCGCCGGCCAGCAGCAGCAAATATTTCTATGGACTTGATGTAAGGAACAACCCACCATCTTCGCAGGTTTGAAAATGGATTATTATCTACGTGTTTTTGTTACGTCGCGCTTATCTCACCACGCAGACTGTCAACTTTTTTCTTTCAGCAGTTGAATCCGATGGATTTCCGACTGCTGAATGGGCTTCCTGACAGCGTTCCCCACATCAGCAGCAACCTTAACAACTCTGAACTGGTAAGTTTACATCCTGCTCTCCTTTTTGTTTTTTAGTAATAATGCACATAATGTCCTCCATTCGGCCAAGAATGTGTGGAATTTTGTGATTGGTAGTTGTGTGTCTGTCTGTTTTTAAGTACAGGAGCCTTTTGCTTGAGCTGTACCTCAGCTCTTTTGAAAATAGTGTCACTTTTCTTTTTCTGATGGTTTTCAAATGCTCAATTGCACCAAACTTGACTGATCATGTGAGTCACCATGGCTTCCTGTTTACACTTTCCTTCACAAATGCTCTTGGCACCTTGTCCATTTCCTTATGTTTCTGTTTTCAAGCTGTTCTTTGTGCTGTGGCTCAGTGGGATGAATCCAGGCCGGCTTCCAATTCAGTTTGTCCAGTCTTTCTTTCTTTTCTTTTTCTTTTTTTTTACCATTCCATGGTAATTAGCAATCTGTACCTCTGTGTTCCATTTCGAGGTTGATGGATCTTTTGGAAATGGATGGATGTCTGTTGTCTTGTCTCAAGTTGGACCTGTCCTTCTTCCCCTGTCCTCCTCTCGCTTGTGGGTGTGTCAATGTGAAGGCGCATATGTTCATTTGGTGGGACATTTTTGGCTTCGTTGCACAGGTGGACAACGTAGACATTAGATACAGACAGGAGGCGGGAAGAGGGGAAGAGGCGGGGGCTTGACATGCCACAAAGGTGGACGGAATTAAAAACTGGAGATGTCGCTATTCTATGCTACGCGTCTTAACCACTTGGCACCAGGCCAATCTCCTCATAAAGGATGCATGTCACTGCCAAGCTGTTTGTTCCCTCTCCTGGTCAGCCATCTCTTCTTGGCTTTATAGCATGTTTGGTCACTGGATCAGATGAAAATATCTGATTCTTCGTGACCCATCATCACTGCGGTAGCATTGGGTGTTTTGGGCCCTTACCCATCTAAACAAGGACCTAACAATCAGTGTTATCATTGTATTTCCCCTGAAGTAGTCGTATCTAAACCTAAGACTGCATGGGACTTTTATGGCTGCACCATTCCATCAAAATAGAAATACTATGGTGTAGATATGTCGTGACATATTTGGTATCTTTGGAAACTTCTGGATCTCCACTAGACTTTGAACTCAACCGCTGCAGGTGTTAAACAATGTTAATAATATGCGATCCACGGGTGTGTCAGCTGGGTTTTAGAGGTTAAGTGGCGCTTGCCACGTGCCCCACCGCTTCCCGCAAACTGCAATGTTTATGTTGTTTGGTATAGTGTCTGCTGGCAAAGGCTGAATTAGGCTTCATATTTTCATATAATCCTGGTTCTAGTGCAAATGCTGACAGCGCACATATTCTGCTTTTAGTATTTGTCTCACGTACAATGCTGATGAGGCAGAAGTATAAAGATGCTTCATTTGGTGATTTTTAAATTGAGCCAAAAGCCCCTTTGGCCAAAGATTCAGCCTTCTTCAGTCGGACCGGGCCCCAACTTGCTTGCTGCCTAGTGGAAAGCGATCCTCTGGATCCGTCTCATGTTTACCACTTGAATGTCAGTAATATCTTCCAGTCTGTTTGGACCAAATGACAATAGTTTAGGAGCGAGGGCTCGCAAGTGTTTCAGATCAATGTTGCTCTTCTGTTACCTCCATAGCTGCTGAGATGACCAGCTTTAAAAATACTTAGATATTGTTGTATATTCACAGCTGTATAGGTTGGCCTGCTAAGCAACATATGATGTGTTGTTAACGTCAGGTTGTCACAGATTTACAAACTTCTGCCAATACACAAATTGGACTTTAACGATGCTCATAGTGTACAGTTTCTTTTTTCTTGAAATTGTTCTAGAGGAGTTGAGCCAACTTCATGGTCATTTTGAAGGCTGTAGTTTCTGACGCCGTTGCATTGGGTTGCGTCATACTAAGAAATGACTCCAATATTTTGTGCATCCCATTGTAAATGATGAAAAATAGACAAATGCTTAAAAATACACGTCTGTATAATTAAACGGCACCCCACTACACCCTCCTAAATGATCATACGCAACATTTGAAGCTTCATGTACGTGGGATTTACCGCAGGACTGTTGTATAAACAGCTGAGTGTAACCATATACCGCTGGCTCAAAGCCAGTTTATACTCAGTGGCGGTGTGAATACTTCCACTGTAAAATGTAGTACTATTGGGTTTTTATTAGGGGTGTCCCATGATTTGACACGTGGTGCGTGATCTAATACAAAACAATAGATACTTTTTGTAATCCATACAGCGCTCTGCACTTCAAAGCTGATTTGATGCGGCTGAAATTCCGCTTGATTTGATGTTTTTAATTGCACATGAATTACTGTTGCAGTTAATAGTTGCGCTCATGAGATCACCCTTATCGCTTCAGGACCAGCTAAGCAGATGGGACGCAGTGAAATCGCACGCAGACAGAGCTAGTCGAAAGCATGCCGAAGAAATGGAGGATGATGACGACGACGAAGATGACGACGACGACGATGAAGAAGAGGAGGAGGAGGAGGAGGATGAGGAGGAGGAAGAGGAGAAGAAGAAGAAGAAGAAGAGGAGGAGGAGGAGGAGCAGGAGGAGTTGCCCATGGTAATTGTCATGCTTCGATTTTTCACATTAGTTGTCGGAATATATATATATATATATATATATATATATATATATATTCATATTCATATTCATATATATATTCATATTCATATATATTCATCTCTACATAATAATGCCCTCTGTTGCTCTCTGCAGATCACACAGATCTTCAGTTTGGCTGACAACCCGTCTGGGAGTGGTGCGGACATAGAAAACCAGCTCATGACACTGCTCCAGTCTTTGCGCTCCTCTGCGATGCCAATCCTGTGGTATGCCATCATGGTGGCGGGCCCCCAGCTGCAGCTCATCCAGTGCTCCAAACAGTCCAGCCTGAGCGACACCATCGTGCTCATCGACCCGGGCTTCTGCTACCAGGTCACCGTCCAAAAGCAGCCGCTGCTCCCCACCCACCCGCTGTACGACCGGTACCCGGCGCGCCTGACCTCTGTGACGGAAGTGGTCGGTCTGCTTTTGGGCCTGGAGGAGTACGTCGTGTGCCAGGGACTGCCCCCCAAAGAGCCGTTGTCTAACACAGACCCGATCATACTAGAGCGGGCATCGACGTGTGATTTCTTGGTCAAGAGGAAGGTGAGCGTCTGTACCAACTGCAGAGCGCTGCAGGGACTTTAACCTCAGCAGAGGCAGAAGACGATCTGTAACCACAGTCGAGACCACCGATTCTCTGGTGCAACGTTGT
Source organism: Ophiodon elongatus (assembly GCA_016806645.1). Lineage (NCBI taxonomy): Eukaryota > Metazoa > Chordata > Actinopteri > Perciformes > Hexagrammidae > Ophiodon > Ophiodon elongatus. The sequence continues at coordinate 2,120,946 of JACSYO010000324.1, read as the reverse complement.
GCTATATATATATATATATATATATATAATGGCATTTTACAGATTTACCTCCAGACTGTAATAGTATGATGTGATCATTTGAGGACTCACCAAAGGCATTCCAGGAGCTGTGGCGGTGTAACCCGGGCGTGTGTCTTCTCAGATGTCTGCTGTTGTGTTGTTCTAGGTCTTCTCTTCATGACTGTTATGTCAGGATTTTGGGCAGTGTGACGGACAGAGCTGAAATCCTTCAGCTCTCCGTGTGGCAAGTGTGCCGTTGGTTGATTCGCTCCTCTTACTTGAGGAATCGATGACCCTCACCATTATCACACCTTTTCAATAGTCGTTTGACCCCAAATTCTGTCTCTCTCAGCCCCAAAAATGAAGCTGAAGCTCCTCGCAGTGAACCCTCTCATCTTTTCACCAGCAACATTGGACACTGTGTCAACTGTGTTGTCATGTGTACCATAAGTCTTTTGGACAAAATAAGTTATGTGTGCATCTTGTACTGCTTTTTCTTTCTTTTTTTAAATAGTAAATTATATTGTGATCGCTACATCAGTTGCATTTTCTTTCTTAATGTTTCCTTCCTGTGCGCTTGAGTTTCTTTTTTTTTTATTGATTTTTTTTTTTTTCTTCGTTACATTCACACAGTTCATTTAGCAACACTTTCCGTGATTCATCAAAATGTGCAACACTGGCACTAAATGATTGGGTATACCTGTGACTGAAATATGCTCTATATACAAGACTCTGATTTCATGGCAGTGATTACAGCGGCATTTTATTTACTGCCCTGTGGATTTTTGGCCTTTTTTAAATTAAATTCTCTGTGGATGTAAAGAAATGGCAAACAGTGGAAAAATAAATATCTACAAATTGACCAAAATAATACAAATTTATACTTGAAGCCTAATCATTAGATTAGACAATTGTAATGAACCCACAATGTGTAGAATATAACAAGTCTAGTCAAGGCAAGGCAAGTTTATTTGTATAGCACATTTCAACAACAAGGCAATTCAAAGTGCTTCACATAAAACCATGAAAAGCATCAAAACATAATGCAAAAGAAAAGAAGATTTAAAAACAATTAAGAACATTCATTTAAACATTAAAAACAGTCAGTAAAACATTAAAAAGCTAAAAAAAAATAGCATATCTACAACAAAGTCACTGAAAAGCTCTAATTGAGATGCATACTGGAATATGCCATGCACCATAAAGGTCAGTCATGATGACCTACATGGCTCCAGTTGGGAGGCCGTGTCCAGACAACAAATGTTGCTTTAACATTGCAGCTTTATGTCCGAGAGGCAAAGAGAAAGACACTATTTAATGAAAACAATAAGAAACTCCAGACATCTAAGGTAAGGTAGTGATTGCAGAAAGACATGTGGACCAAGTCAATAAAGGTTCTATGGTCAGATTAAAAATGTTACAGCGTTGAAGTCCTCTACTCTGACTCGTCAGGAGTCAATACTTCAGCAATCATTTTATTTTTGTGATATATTTGTAATTATTTAGATCAGTGTGACATCAGATATATTGTTTATATGAATTACCGCTGTCACGTGCAGTGAAGCTATATTCTATTCTGTTGGCACATTTAAAAACTCCTCCCAAAGAGGGATCTGACTCTTTCCCACATTCATCATCGTTTTACAACGAGCAATCATGTAAAACAATTCATTAAATTCATCTGTAATACGGCTCGGTAAAATTAGTAAAAATATTCAAATTATGAAAAGAAAAAAAACTCCTCCCAAAGAGGGATCCGACTCTTTCCCACATTCATCATAATGTTTTGGGCTGTTGCAGATGCATTTGGAATCAATAAGACATCAGATGTTTTTTGATTGGCAGATTCAACATCTGTAATATGGTGAAACGTAACAATGCTGAGATAAAAGTACTTAGTAGAATGTGTTTTCCAAAATGATATCCTCAAATGAAACTGGTGGTGTATAGCCAAAAGTAATTTTACAGACGACAGCGTTATGTATTTATTAGGATGATAGAATTGTCTTAAACCTCTTTAAAACATGTCTATGATGACTGGTATTTAATATTGTATTTTAAACCTTTTGATTTGATTTTTTTTTAAACTGTGTAGTGGTTAAATTATGATCCCGTCCCCTTTTCGAATGGGATGTTTATGGAGTAACTCAATGACTTTATTAATGTGAAAGTTTATGCACTCTTCACATCAGATTTTGTATTTTTTTGTTCTCTTGGTTTCCTCGAGTAATCGCGCAGATTTTTAAATGTTTGGGATGAGGTCATATTTCTTTAAAAAGCTAATGCTATTTAGACCTATTAATTAAAACCTATTTAGAGAATAGAAACAAACGCTTTCCGTCTTTAGCTCTCAGAAGGCAATGACATTTTCTTGTGTCTTGCTTTTAGTATATTTACCAAAGGACGGTCTACATCTGAGTCGCATCTTGAGGAGAATTAGGAATAAGCTAGGACCTAATGACCACAGCTGCTGCTGCTGCTTCATGTGCATAGCTATTTATACCCTATTTGTTAGGGTGTAAGATGTGGCGGGACCTCAGTAAACTGAGCCAGATAATATTTCACTAACTGTCAGAGTGGTTAGCTTGTTGGTTGCCTTATTGTTTTTATTATTAAGCATTGTTTCAGTGGGAACCACAGATAATGCCTGGCCTATAGCTTTTATTGACGAAGAGACTTTAAACTGTGGTCCATCAATGTCTGTGTGTTTGATGTAAAAGCATCTCTAACGCCCCCAAAAACTAGTTTAGCTGATTTACAGTATAGCTTGTTATGGAGCGTTGACATTTTTCATGCGTCAGTGTTATCTAAACAAAAGCAAAGGCTGCCTTTCGACCTGAAAATTATTCTAATTTTGTCATAGAATTAAGCACTAAACGTCTTTGTGATTTATTTTTGTGATATTTAAATATAAATTTCTTTATTTAATATCAGCGCACATTGTGAATGTGAATACAAAATAAAAAAATTTATATATATTACATATTAATACGTTATATTATGAATATAGAAATTTAAAATAAAAATATATTTATACATATATAAATATATATACATTTATATATATATGAATATATATTTATTTATATATATGAATATATATTTATTTATATATATATGTATTCATATATAAATATATTTATTTTATTATATATTTATATATGTATTTATATATATATATTTATATACATTTTCAAATATATGCATTTAAATTTCTATATATATAATATCAGCGCACATTAATGTGAATATAAAAATATATGTATGTATATATTACACATTAAGATGTTATTATAAATATATAAATTTAAATAATAAGAATACGTATACATATATATATATATAGATTTATATATATATAAATATTAATTTATATATAGATTTATTTATTTTAATTTATATATATGAATATTAATTTATAGATAAATATATATATATATTTATTTTTATTTATATATATATATACTCTATATATGTGGTGTATTTTTCTAATATATGCATTTCAACTTTTATATTTATAATATCAGCGCACATTAATGTGAATGTGAATACATTTTGTTTTACATATTAAGATGTTATATTATAAATATAGAAATTTAAATAATAAAAATATTTATACATATAAATATAAATATATATTTATTTATATATAAATATATTTATGTATATATGAATATATATTTATTCATATATAAATATATTTATGTATATTCATATTTATACATACTCTTAGGGAGAAGGACCGCTCGAGCACTACACACACACCATTTCAGGTATTGTTGTTTTTTTCCTCTTTTTATTTATTTTTTTTTTACATTTGATCATTTTACTATTCAACGTCATCGTGCGCGTGCCAAAGCAACAACTGGAGAACAACATTTGTATGACAGGCTTAAGTGGCGCACGCACTGAAGGCAAGTTGCATCTGGGAGGGGCGTCGTTGCCGTGACAGTGTTGAGTCAGTTGGCTGTGTGGAATAGGAGGGTTTGTCATCCGGTGCAGAAGGGAAACCTTTCTTCTCTTCTGAAAAGCAGGTCTGCTGAGATGCGCAGGGCTCCGACACGGCGGAGGTCGCGAGGCTGCTGGTGAATTACAATTGGGATACGAAGCCACCATGAGCGACGAGCGACGGGCTCCCCCCCCCCACCCCCCCTCGTATATCACAAAGTATAGCGCACGTTTAATTAATTGAAGCTCTCTTGTAGGAGGTGGGGGGGTTTGTCCCGTGGTCACATGCAGGAATGATTTTTTTTCTCGGCTTGCTTTTGCTACAGAGGACCATGGAGACCTCCGAAGGCATCGGTCATGCTCTCTGGTAAGAGGGGGTTGGGGGGTGGGGGGGGGGGGTTCTGCTCCAAGATGTCCTTCTCATCCCGGCTGGGCGTATTTAGGAATAGCAACACAGCCTATATTCTCTGTAAAAAAACAAAAAGAAAAAAGAAGAAGAAGCCTGGCCTACATAGGAGATTACAAGACGTTATTTGCTGTGCTTCTGTTATTACCATTTGTGCGCGCGCGTGTAACGTGACCGTAAACACACCGTGTCAGCGACACACCTGCGATGTGTTATTGCTGCCGGTTCATTAGCGCGGTGTGTGTCATGACCAGCCCGGCGCCGCCGTCCGCAACCGACTATGCAGATGCAGGAAGGCTGCAGCCTCAGAAAGCCGGGCTCTAATAGAGAGGGGGGGTGTAGTGGGTGTGGGGGGTGGAGGGGGGGGGGGAACACATGCTGTGCATGCTCTCCACGCTGAGCTTAACAACACGCCTGTATAAACGCCAGGACGGGTGTATGTGAGATGAAATCCAATATGTGTCGCCGTGTGTTCCAGCGTCTGGAATCCGGGGGAAGAACATCGCGTCTGTCCGTTAAACAGGATCAGGGATCAGCCTGCCGGGGTGGCAACAGCAGCAAGAATCTGCGTGAATTCAAATGGGCAGCTTGAGAGGACCAACAATCTGTGTCATGCTTCTTGAGGGTGGTGGTGGTGGTGGTGGTGGGTGGGTGGGGGGGCACGCACACAACTTCTCCCTGTTACTGCGTTGTTGTGGAGCGAAACGCAGGCAGAAGCAGCACGCTGCTGTCTGCCGGGCCTTATTGATTCCACTGCTCTCATTTATGAATACGGCCCGTCCTCGTGTGCAGCAGCCATAAGCCCTATTATTAACAGATTCCTGAACAAGGATGTCTGTCTGGATCTGAAAAAACTCGAGTGTGTGTGTGTGTGTGTGTGTGTGGGGGGGCAGTTGGTGCCTTCAGGGGGATTCACAGTTAGCCCGCCCCTCTGTGTACCTGGGAAACACCGCTGTCTCTCTCTCTCTCTCTCTCTCTGTGCGTCTTCAGAAGATGTTTTTTCCCACTTTGTTGCCAAGTGTTTCCGAGGCTGCTGATGGTTCCTATTTTGGGTGTTCTTGTGTTCTTGTGCCAGCCATTAAAGGAGGTTTGGTGGATCTGCTTTATATGCATAGGTGATCATTCATGCTCGGACGGGCGGAGGGATTCTGACACACTTGGGTGTTTTTGTTTTCTCCCCTCTCTGTTTGCTGTTACGTGGCACTCTACTTTATTTATTTATTTATTTTTTAACTTTGCTACATCCCGTACAGGTATACGTACGTGAAATGTCACCACTGCATTAATCCTGTGCACTAGGAACAGCGTCAAGCAGCTGGTGAGTGTCCTCGCGCAGGGACACGTGGGAAATGAAACTACCGACCCTGGGGTTCAGGGACAACCGGCTCCATACCCGCTGAGCCACATCCACCCCGCTATTTACGCACGCGCTCCATGTGGTTTTTCATGCTACTGTATTAAGTGTTACCAGTCAAACACCAGGGACTTTGCCCCAGTTGGTCGCAAACACAATTCTTATTGCCATTTTGTGACGCCAAGGAGACACTAATCCCCTTACGATGCCCTGAAGACAGGGACTGACACGATCTGAGCATCTGGTTCAGTACTACACTGACTGGCAAGCATGCAGATTTGGTGGGGTGTGTGGAAAAGTCGCACTCTCACCAACCCCCTGATCCGGATCCGGAACCTCTCGGCAAACCCCTTTTACTTGCACATTTGCATACAGGTTTAAAATGAAAATATGCGTTTGGCCTCGTCCGAAGCGCCTTGGTGCTTAGTGTGTGAGCTCAGGGGATCAAATCCCAGACCCTATCAAATGTTGGATAATACCACTTGAGCAGCAGTGCTCTCATTTAGTGGATAAGAGAGAGAGAGAGAGAGAGAGAGAGAGAGAGAGAACTCACCCACATGTCTTCTTGTCATGAAGAACACAACCCCCCCCCAAAAAAGCTCAAAAGTCTCAGATCAGGCGGTTGCAGTAATGGATGTAAGTGTAAGGCTGTGGCTGCACATCATAAGCAGCCTCGAACTCCGTCTGAAACCAAACAAAGCGGATTACAGCCACAGCGGAGCATAAAAAAACAACAACACTGGAATACGTACAGAAATCCCTCCAGGTGTTGCAGCGCAAAGGGAAAATGCATGGGAATAATCCCCTCGGACGTTAGCTCCGCATTCCTTTCTTTATTACTCCCCCCACCCCTCCACCCCTCCACCCCTCCACCATTACCACCACCCCAGTTGAGCAGAATCCAGGTGGATAGCAATCACCCGGATTGCTTTGTTTGACCCGCGGTTGCTGTGTCAAACGTGCAAAGGTGAGCGTCAAGGCCACGTGGGGCTGAAGCGGCGAGCCAAGGGATTGGTCAGTCGGCGCTAAGCTGCCCTGCTGCGTGCCGATAAGCATGTTATAAATCAGTATTTCATGGATACAGAGAGCACGAGAAGAGATGGGGGGAGGGGGAGGGGGGATGGGGGTTACCTGACCTCCCATAAGCCCTCCGGAGCTCTTTGGTTGGGGTTGGTCAGGTGGAGGTACTTCAGTAAATCCGGAATCTGCTGTATGTCTTTATCATGCAGACACCTGTATCCTCTACACACTTTCTCCAGCCTAAAACCATGTGGGATGTTGACATTCCTCTTCCTCTTCCCCGTCATCACAACTCACAAATGGGTCGTGGGGCCACGTTCTGACTCCTCGGCCACACGGTTGTAAGCCCTGCTCTGGTTACCATGTGTACGCTCACCAACAGCAGCAGCAGCTGTGTCAACACCAACAGGCACCGCGAGGGCCGCCGGCCTCACCTGTCCGTGGAGGGCCGCGTCTCAGCTGCTCTTTGGCGTCTCAGCTGCCCCCTCGCCCCCCTCGCCCCCCCACACCCCTTTTTTTGACCGGGCCCAGCGGGACACACTGCGCCTCTCTTTGCCGCTTGCTACAGATCGGCGGCTGTCGCAGGGGCATCCATATACCGTTAACCGTACTGTAAGTCATGAATGTATCTGTTATGTAAATGCTGTTGACAACAGCAGCCTGTTCCCTGGCACTCTTGGGCCAGATAAAAGCTGACGGCGGAGAGAGTGAATCTCTTTAAGAGCCGGGAGGCGTCGCGTTTGTCAAGGGATGAGAAAACTGGTTATAAAACTGTTGCCTGTAGGAATTTAGCTCGGCTATGTTGTGATCTAATATGTATGACTCCTGAGCCGATAGGGGAGCGCGGAGTCGGTGCAGTTCCGTGCGCGGACGCGCCGGGATCGGGCCTATACCTTACAGGCCTCATGTGTTTAGCCCCCGTCGGACTTGGAATATTAAACCCCTCGCTGATTTGCATTCGTGTGATGCGCGCCGCACAAGGAGGAGGAGGAGGAGAAGGAGGGGGAGGGTGTGTGTGTGTGTGGGGGGGGGGGGGTGCTCGCTCGCTCTCACCGCGCAGCTCATGTTTTAATCAACGTGGCTCCCACAGTGCTATCTCCACCACCACCTCCACCCCCTGAGCCCGTCCCTGCACCCCTCTCACACACACACATGCCTGGGCAACACGTGTTTTGACGATCTCGCCATGCGTTCATATCTCTCGATCCCTCCCGTTTGATGCCGCTCTCCGTGACTCCGGTGTGTTTATCTGATCCTTCATTGTCCCGACCCTATATCTCCCGCAGGCTCTCTCTCTTGGAATGTGACGCCCGCCCCGAGTTGTTTTTGTACGGCCTACCTGGCTGTGTGTGTGTGTACCTCTCTGCGCACATCTGTACGCCAGATGTGTTCGCGCAGTAAGTGCTGGACTGACTGGGCCTCTCAGGTGTGCCATTCGTTCCCCTCAGTGGTGGTGAGTTAGGGCGACCTGTTGCAGTTTATCTATTCGTCCTTGTCTCAAAGCCATACTTGAACATTGTGGTGACCCCCGGAGTGCTTTGATGTTTGTTTGGTGCTAAGCACTCACTACTTGACTTTTTTTTTTTAGCTCTTTGCAGAGACCTCATCAGAAATTGTGGCTCATATTGTGATGCCATTCTATCATTTCTCTTTATATAGTTGGCGCCTTTTCTGTTAGCTTTTATAACTACTGCTGCTGGCTTGCTAAATTAATTTTCGGTTCAGGCCAAACAAATAGCAACAGCTGCTGTTGGATTTTCACAGAAAGACCTAAAAAGCTTCCAGGAACTGGATACATTGTCGGTTACCCTGCAGCGAGACGGCGGTGTAACAGGATGTGTAACCTTTTGCTGAACAATAGACTATAACGGGCCGAGGGTACAGGCTGAAACAGGGCCACGCTGTTTTTGTGGAGTGTCACGCTGTCTCTCATATAGTCAGTTGACTCTAGTTGGCACACACCAGACTCACGCGGACCGAAGGTGTTGAGAAGGTGCAGAAGTTGGGAGGTGTTGAATGTGTGAAATTTGCTGCTTTTGCAGAGTCTTTGTGCGTCGAGGCCTCAGATGTGTGTTGTCCTAGAAAGAGAAGTACGTAGAGCCAATGAATGAGCAAACGGACCTATTTACCTGCTAACGTTAAATGGTAAATGGACTGTACTTGTATAGTCTCAAAGCGCTTTAACACTTGTCACCATTCACACCCATTCATACATTGATGACAGGGGTCACCTGCCCATCAGGAGTAACTAACATTCATACAACATTCACACACCGTATATAATTTGGGGTTAAGCGTCTTGCCCAAGCGCACATCGTCATGGACTAGCGGAGCTGGGGATCGAACCGCCGATCCTCTGATTGAGGCCACAGTCGCCCATTAGCTTCATACCACACCAAGTAACGCTGTGTGTTGAAGAAAATTGGGTTTTGTATTACTAATGAAATGAACTTGTCATTTACATGAGGAAGAACGATACATTTCTTTCTCCAAAAGTCGCCTTGTAGCACTTTAAATGATATTATTATGGCCAGTTGTGGCGGGAAAAATGATGACACTAGTCAACCCCAGGCCACTGAAGCCGTTGTTTTCTAACGTCGACACATTTTAGTGAGCGAAAAAAGGATCGCGCCGGGCTTCCAAGCAAATGTTTTGCCTGCTGGACGAAGCCATTCTTCAGAGGCGCGGCGGCCTTTAGGCTCCAGCTGCCCGGCGACCATGCAGATGGATGCCAAATGTGTCATGTCTGTCCCCTCTCGGCGGGCCTACTGCTCAGCCTCGGACATGACGCCGCTGCCTTGTACATTCCCCCGGTGAAGGTCCTTCTCAGTATATTAGATTGGCTTCAAACCGGGTTATCGCGGGCTTCTCTTTTGTGTAGCAGGATTCATGTGATGAGCTTTTCTTTTGTGTGAGCGCGGCGGTCGTAACTCTGCCATTTGTTGGTGTGAAAGGCCTCTGCTTGTCTGTCGGGGGGAGGTCAAGCATGCGGGCGGGGGGGGGGCTTTCACACGTACCGTAGGCAAACAGCAGTCACTGGTTGAGTTCCCAGGACGGTGGGCGCAACGCAAACAAGTGTTTCAAGTATGCCTTCAAAACAAAAGTGAGCCTCATTCTTACTGTTGTTTCTGGGTGAGGAAAACAAAACACTACGTCTTCCTGACCCCCAACAAGCAAACAAAAAGAAGCGGGTCACTTGTGAGCCGAGCTTTGAGACAGCCGCTCAGCACTAACTGATGGATAAATGTTTCCTTTCGGAAAAGATGCAAATGCTGGCAGAAGCAGCCGCCGGACGGATCATTTAGCTTCGGCCCTTCGAGGCCCTCCGTCTAGATCCGAGGGTTGAATGGAGGCGTTTTATGATTTGCGCTTGTTTACGGCAGCGTTGAGTGAGAGGCTTTTGGCAGAAAACGCGATCGCTATTTTTGGATGTGGAGTCTCTATTGGGCATTAGGGGGAAGAGGCTTTGTTCGTAATGACCCTCCATTGTGTGTGTGTGTGTGTATGTGTGTGTGGGGGGGAGAAAGTGCACGTGAAACATTGCGAGTGAAGGCAGCATTTCTTGTCCGAGGTTTTTCTCTCTTTACGGGGGCCTTGTTCAATATCGGGCAACAGTTTCCTTCCCAGCAGAACTATCCTATATGCTCGGATATGTAAGAGCTGCAAAATATAGTAAACACAACTCCATGCAAAGGGAGTTTGGTGTAGTCCTTGATATTTATGACAGCAGGAACGAGGAAACTCTGCTGAACGTTGCATTTTACTCCTCGCCTCGCTTTGCTTCTGGCTCTGTTCCTCGGCCCGCCCCCCCCCTCTTTTGTACCAGCGGTATAGCTGTTGAGCTGTAGAGACATAAAACACTGAGGGTTTTAGCTTTCTCCCCCTCCGTTTCTGTCCATACATTATTAATGTTACTTATCCTGTCTCATTTCCTTCTCTTTGCAAATGAATTGGTCGCTAATTGTATCTGAGCTCTAATTTTAGAGTATTACTCACTTTCAGAATGCCTTAAGGTGCAAGTTAAGTTATCGTCGGACTTTTATTGATCTCTTGATGTTCTATAAATGTTCTATAAAACCGGCTAATGCATTTTATTAATATGGCTTTATATAATGTCAAACATGGGATTAATAAAGTATCTATCTATCTATCTATCTATCTATCTATCTATCTATCTATCTATCTATCTATCTAAAAGTGATTTTAGCTGTTGCTATTCTGATAAAAGATAATTTCTTTCCCTGTAAGAGTCTCTGAAGATTGTATTTTAGAGTCCCAGAAAAATCAAAGAATTGTTCCACTATTCTTGTCTTTTAAAAGAAACATTCACTATTATGAATGCTTATTTGTTTTACCTGCACAGAGGTGCAGTAGCTCCCCCTGATGGTACCTGGTGTGATCTGCTCCAGCAGACCATACTGCTGACTTGCTAGAAATGCAACCATTGACTGTAGACCTCAAGAAAACACACGGCTGTAAACCTCTAAGCCTGAACACATGTTGTCGATGCCTTCTCAGCAGCAGCTGAGTCTCCGTTGCTTCTCCAACAGGTGAGGGCGTGGCCTGGAGCGAGAGTTGTAAAGTCCCCAGAATTACATCACATGGAGGTCAAAGGACATCTGATCACATCCATGGGTTTGGGGGCTCCTGGTGAGTACTAATGACTTCTCACAGTGTAAAGACGACACTTTCGTGTCTGGACAAGCCTGGAATGGCTTGTGTGTCCCCCCCCCTCTCCCACTTTCCCCCCTTTCTCACAGTTCAAGAGAAGGAAAACAAAAGTGTTTTTCTCAAGGTAACGGCCAGCTGAAAAAACAGCTGCATGTGTGTGAAGGCCTTTTGTTCACGTGCTGCCGCCCACAGCTGTCGGATAATCTTATCAGAGCACTGAGGGACTGTGAGCGGACATCAAATTGTGAGAAAGGAGCAACTTTAAATAAGCAATCATTGTGAAACAGTAGAAACCCAAAACACTGCATTTTTTTAATTATAATGAATGTTTGAAAATGGTGAAATGTCTTCGTTTGAATCATCTGCATTCAGGTGATTTGGCCCAAAATGTCCAGCCTTGTGTTGTTGAAATAAAAAGTCTGTCATTTTCCTATATTATTATTGTTAATATTGTCAGCAAATCCCATGAAAAGACGAAAACCAACAATGTGTTAGTCCGTCTCTTAACTTTCGAGACTCCCCTACCCTGTCTGTGGCTCCCATCCACGAAACATCTGGTTCCTACTGAAGAAAACAGAGCAAGTACAGCAGGACAGACTCAAAATAAACCACACTCTCCTTGTGCACGGCAACAGGGAACATGTGACCCAGTGCAAACGGCACGGCTCATTGTTGAGTTTTTAATAGTTTTGGGACAAACAATGGAGCTCCATGACCCAGAGGAAAGAGGTATATCAGGCTTTGGATACACTGACAATACTGCATCAATGTTCGGGTCTTTTTTCGTGGGAATTGTGGACCCTAATAATATAGAATATTGCCAGCCTTAACCTTGAATTCATTGCCCTTAAAAGAAATGCGTTGCATCTGTGCTGTGTAAGATGTTCAAGGCTGCCAGGACAGCAAGCTGCAGGCTGAGAGGGTTGCAGCTCTGCAAGAGAGGAAGCAGGCCCTGGAGGCTCTCCTCAACTCCAGAGTGGGAGAGCTCAAACAAGTCTGTTTGCAGGAAGCCGTGAGTATAGCTCTCACTTCACTTTTGAAAACATACGCGCACGGCATCCACAAGTGTTTAGACGACTGCAGTGTGTTACTTTGTTTAGTTACTGTGTTTTTACGAAAGAGACTGCAGCATATCGCAGGTTATATCATATGTGTTCTGAAAATGTAACCTATCGACTGAGTGATTTTCCTTTTTTTTTCCTCCTATAAAAATGGGTTGCATATTAATATTTGCCTGATTACTCCAGAGAACCTGTCAGCACATCTTAATGTAGCAACAGCTGCCTCAGATTTTCATGAACAGCTGTTTTAAAACCACCCTACGTTTTCAGCTGGATGTATAGCGGCTCGCTCTGTCTCTGTGTGTGCTCCATTCTAGGATTCACAAGTTAGTTGTCTGCTTTGTTTTCAGTGTAGCTAATTTAGACGTGTGAAGCACGTCTCATCTGCAGGGTTATTCTGCTTCGTGAATCCCGATAGAAACATTATTTCTGGCATCTGTTCCAGTGCAGTCAACTGTTTAAGGGGTGGGTTTTTATTGAGACTTAAAGTAATCTGTTAAGTGGTGTCATTTTATGGAACACTTTAAAACCTCACAGGCCGGTGGGAAGATGGATTTTAGTTACTGGGGGCTAATGAATGTCCTCTGCAGGAGCTGACTGGGAAGTTGCCACATGCTTTCCCCCTGGAGACGGGGGAGAAACCCCCACCGGTGCAGCGCAGAGCTGGCCTGCCGCCCAACACCAAGGCAGAGGTAAGTCAACACCTTGAATACCAATTGTGTTTACGCAGCAGCTGTACCGCTGTGTGTGCTCGCGGTCTAACACGGCCGTCTGTCCCCGGCTGAAGGATGAGGCGGCCCAAAGAAAGCAGATGAAAGCCATCTTCACCGGTGCTCTGTACCGACACTCAGAATCGGACCGAAATATCCCGAATAGCAAGAGGACAGTTCACCGGGGGTGTCACACAGGTACGATCTCACACCGTACACCCAGAAGAAGACGTGTCTGGTACAAGTGAATTAAAACAAAGCCATATTGTCACTCACATTTTACACTTTGAAAAAAACAAATACAGCTCTGCATTTATGTTAAGCGAACAGATTTCACTCTGCCTCGTCTGTGACCTGAACGGTTTGTTGTCTTCCAGAGGACACTGTCATGTCAGAGAGTACAAGCTCCATGTCAGATTCAACATCCCATGACAACGGTGAGTCAACTGAATACAGACGGTCTTGTCGACAACATCTCTCTGGTGGATACTGTACATCCATATTCACAATGAGCTTAGCTGAATTTCGCAGCCTCTTTCCCCATTCAAAGTACATCACTCACGCTTAGTGGGCGGGAGACTCATTTGCACTTCTGGTGTAAAGACGCCAAATATGAATAGGCCGTCACATTTCGGTTGTAAAAACCCCGGAATAGCTCACTCGGCTTGTTGTGCCTGTAATGACAGTGATCACTTCTCTGTCGTCTGCGAGTGGGCTTCATTTCTTTTCTTTTTTTCTTCTTCTTCTCCTCGCAAAAGAGTCGTCTCCCAGTGTGGCGGCTGATCAGCGCTCTCTGTCTCAGCCCCGGCTCACGGTGGGCAGCCCCGACCACAGGATCAGCAGGAAGCTGTCGCCGGTCGAGATCTACTACGAGATGAGGACACGCCGCAACTCCGTCACGAGCTCTGTCAGGTACCCAAAGTGGCCCCCCGCCCTGCACGCCGCGCAGTCTGCCTGATGTGTCCGAGAGTGTTCATATAATCGCGATTGTTTTTCTATAATGGGTCGACGAGTGTCAAATAAATCCACGTCCTCTTGCGTTGCTTCTCCCAGCCCGGCTCACTCTCTGCCAAGAAGTGCGTCCAACATTGAAGGCCGGAGTGTTCCAGCTACTCCTCTGTTGGCCCGAACCGCTCCGATCAGCGTTCACGTCAGGTAATCTCTGTGATGCGCTGGCGCTTCTGTCTGATGCAGCGCAGCCCCCCCCCACTGTGATAACTGTGCGTTTGGAGATGGCTTAATGACTTAGTTAAATGCAGACACAGAGTCGGGGGTTGTAACGACGATTAGTGTCATATTCAGCTACCAGCGAGGGGCTTGAGCTCACCGTCTGGTCTTTAAGCAGACAAATTGTGTCCCCTCCTAAGTGATTTTCTGTGAAATGCAGTTACATGGTTTTGACTAAAAATACGTTCATTCACTTTCCTTTATCCCTGGTTGCTCCAAGCCCTTTCCTAATGGAAGCTGTTGTTGTGCTCATATGCCTTAGGTCGGATGCGTCGGGCGGTAACGGGTTGAAGCAGTGGTCCGGCAGCCTGGATGTGCCCTACATGATTCCGCTGGCCCAGGAGGGCTCTGCCTCGGACCGCCGAGGCTGCCCTTACAGCTCCCGGGCCAGGCGCAGCAACAGCTCCGAGGCCCTGCTGGATAGGTCGAGCCTGCCAGACGATCCCGCTCCCAGAAACGGGATGCCCCCCAGAGGAGGGCCCTACAAGAGCTCAGAGACACTGACCGATGGCAAGCTGCGCCACATTCACCTGGGCAGCCCCGAGAGACACGCCGACGGCTCCGTGGACCAGGCCAAAATGCGTCTGTCCATGGGCGACAGAGGCGCCGGCGGAGGCTACAATGAGCTGTTGATGGACTATATCTGGGGCAAACAGCAGCAGATGCAAGTGCAGCACCACCTGTACCAGTCCACAGGCAGGATCTGGCAGGACGCGTCCTCTCCTCGGTCCTCCACTGCGGCGGTGCCTCCTCACGCCAACGGCTTCTCCCATTCCCAGGTGAACCTCCCCAGCGCCGCGCCTCCTTACAGCCCCATGGTCCTCCGAGGGTCCCAAGCTGAGCTGCGCAGGGTCAAGGTCACCAGAACCAAATCGTGTGGACCCTTTATTCCGTTGCAGCAGCATCCCCAGGATGGCATCCTGCTCTCAGCATACGACTCTCCCCTCCCTGCCTCCGGCACCACCACATCCTCCATCCCCAACCTGCACCCCTACCAGACCGAGCTGTCTGGCACCTCCTTCAGCCGCAGACCCCCGCAGTTCTCTCTCCCGACCCCAGAAGACTCGACGCGAAGCTTGCATAAAGCCCTGGCCCTGGAGGGACTAAGGGACTGGTACCTGAGGAACGCCCTAGGCTATCCTCCCGCTGCCTCAAAGGGCCACGAGGCAGGGATCTCGCGCCTCTCACACCCCCACCCGCTGGTGCACCAGGCCCAGTCTGTTCAAGGGGAACCAGCCAACCTCCAAAGGTCTCAGATACCCCAGTCAGCCAGCTTCCACGGTCACCCGCTGCATGGAAGGTCAGTATTTTTGTTTTTTTCTCTTATTGCTTTGTCTCTTTTACAGCTGTATGCCTATTGGTGGGAATCACCAGTATTGTGAGCTCAAACTTATACAAGCCTTAACAAATGGAACTTTTCGCTTTCATTGTTGTGTGTTATTTTGTGTTTGACAGTTCCATTGCACCTACAGCAGAAGAACGTTGTACTATGACTTTAAGAGACGTGATGTTGGAAGTTTTGTGAGAATACATTTTATTAGACTACAAATACCAACAGGCATGTTTGCAAATACACTCACTCACAGTGTATTCGCTAAAACATCTTTCTCAGTGGCAGCAATTCTCTCAGCAGAGGACGGTGCTATTATTCTCACTCTATTCCCAGCCAATCCATCTATCATCCCGTGACCTTTACAACCGTGCTTGTTTTGTTTTTTTCCTTTGTGTTTGTATTTTTTGCATAGTCGGCATTATCTGCTGCTGTCTGCCTCATGCCGGCGTCCAGGCTCTCGGCCGTCTCCTCATGTCTCAAAGGCGTCCTTGAATTGCCTTAAGTGGCCTGTGAGAGGCAGCAGTTACATATACACATGAACCTTCCATGACTCAACAGATAGAACGTGAACTTGCATTAATGGGCATCTGTAATTATGACAGGGATCCCCCCCCCCCCCCTTCCTAATTTCACAGGGATTTTATGAATATTCAAGGACATCCCTCTCCAAGCTTCTGACGGTGATTCATAGTTCTTATATCATGAAAATGTATTCTCACTGTGGTTTCACCCTCCACTTCCTTCTTCTTCTTTATGGAGCGCTGAATTAATTTGTCTTGCCTCCCCAACAGGTCGATGGAGTTCTCTCTCTATCAGGAGACTCCTCATCCAGAGGTGCAAGAGGTGACCCCAAAGGAACCCAGCGCAGACCCAGGCACCCTAGTCTGAAGCAGCAGAACACACACACACATACACACACACACACACACATTACATGATCTGAGCAGAAACCCTGTAGCCTCACAGACACACACGTTCATGCAGACTCACACACACACAGACGAGTTGATACAATGTGACCTCAACAGCAAAGCAAAACACGGCAACCTCAGCAGAAAGAGACTGGAATAAAAGACAAACTGTAGCTGTACAGTGTGAAAAGGCCTTGGCAAGTTCCCCGTGTTCTAATATATCCCACCAGTATCAGAACTTCAAACCCAGTATTCTCATGTGGAAGGGCACCGGAGTTGACTCATCTGATAACACTATGGTCATGCTGTACTTAGTATATCAATATTTCTTGTCCAAAACGAGCAGTAAAATCCTCCCTGACAAACCTGAAAAGTCTCCCTAAGATATACTTTTTTACAGAATATATACAACTCTAAATTACTATTTTGTATCTTCTGAGATATAAAGAACAACTATATTAAAGAGGTAATTTATTGCTCGTTGATCTTGTGATACACAAAGATGTTATATGAGCTCACATCATTTGAAACGTATTAAAACATGCCAGTGAATGTGTGTTTGTAAACTATAGCAAAAGTCCGTCGTCATCTGCCGTTAATTTCACAGCCATTTGTATTTTTCATGTTTGATAAATGAGAGGGGCCATGAACTGTAGTGTACTGGTGTAGCAGACGGGAGTGCCTACATGCTTTGATATCCAAACTAAACCTTGGTTAGAAACCTTTAAAGTGCTTTCTAATAATCTGAAATGCTAGCATTAAGCCTTTGTGAGCTTAGTCTAATCGAAAACTGAAAGCAGTTCACGATGTCACTAAATTAGGGTATCTGGAATGATGTCATATATATTGTGATTTTTCAGTATATTTTCTAGATTCAGCTTAGTGCTGGCCAGTAAATGTAGCTATCTCCGTGCTGACCTTGAAAGAACAATTAGATCAAACCTGAGGGCTGTTGTGAAACCTACTGTGTGGCAGTAGCACATGACTGTATGACAACAATTTACTCACATCAAATCCGTCTTTTCCTGCATTTAGTTGTGGAGGATTTGAGTGTCGTATGGAGCACTTTATGAACATCTTAAGCCTTAATTCTCTATGACAGGCAGTAGACAGGGTTTATAATTGGGGGAAAAAAACAAGAAAAGTAAGTTTTGACGACATCTACTGAAGGTCTATCTGAGAGCGAGTCTGTATATAGAGTGGGTTGTACTGATGAGTTTCAAGTTTTATTCCCGTACTAACAATGTCATTTTTAAACTAACCACATGATAAGTATTTAATCAAAAATAACCTCCCCCACTCCTCCCACTACCCAAGTGAGCACTATTTAATTGGTTGTAAAAAGAGAGGTTGGCGGTGTGAACAGAATAGGGCTGCTGCAGGTTTGAATGACGGTGTGAGCAGGTCTCATACCAGTAAATTTGTTAATGGGAATTCATGCGGGCGGATTTTTGTATTTGTAATGATTTCAACGCATTTCATGTGCTTGGTTTTGTGTTGTTTCAAAAAAGAAAGAAAAAAAACATTACTCTTTCTTTCCCAGAGTAGTTATGTGTCATAATATATTTCTAAGTAATCAGTCTTAATAGTGTCGTAAGCATCAGAAAGATCAGAATAATACATGAAATCCTCAAGGAAACGGAAAGTAAATGTCTTAGTGGAGACAGATCATTTTAAAGCCCATTTATTGTACTTGATCTTTGGCCATCTTAGGACTCATTTGAATGTAATACTTTACGTTTGTCATACGTGATGTTGTTTTCTACTCTGTTACAATCTGTAGCACACAGTGGAATGTTACCTGGTTTCTCCTGCTGTCTGATGTGTTCACATCCTCTCAGTATCCAGCTTCATAGAGCTTCTTCCTGCTGGTTAAAACCTGAAATCAAAGACCAAACTGCTGTGCACTGGGGGTCGTAAATGTATTTTTCATATAATGTACTCTGTAAAATGAATGGTATAAATTTAGCTCTGAAGCAAATTTATTCAAACTATATTATATTTATGAACCTATAACATTTTGTAGCTATCTACTGTAGCTCTTTCTCATCAGTGCAGGAATTGGTAATGTGTGTTAAATCCACTTCATTCAGCAGCGTGACGTGTTAATATTTGATTATTCTGTTTGTTTTTTTATATTTAAATACAGCTGTTTTCTCTTTCCCTCATCTCTTCATACCCAGGCCTGTGAAATATGACTAAATAGGCCCGCCCTATACTGTATGTATGAGACTGTGCATTCACTCTAAATAAAGTGTCATGTTGAAATTAATGCAGAATGTGTCAGGCATGTTTATTTATTGTAACACATAAGTAAGAGCGGAAGCATTGCATGCACAGTTGCAGGGCTCGTAAACTATAAAACTAAGTGGAGCATAGCACTTGAAAAGGGACAGAAAATTACTTAAATAAAAAAAAAAGAAGCCCTATTATGAGAATTACGTAACGTCATCAAACTTTAGGTGAAGAAGTGCAGGTTAAACCCCTCTGGAGATGGTGTTGAAATGATATACTATACTATTTATTAGAAAACTAGAGCCTAGAGGCAGAAATTTCCCACAGAGGCCTTTTTTTTTTTTTTAAATAAAATGACTTTTACCAAAGGTACCGGTATTATATGATGGTATGTTGGCACAGTTCAGGTCATCACATGGAGAGACTTTGTACAAAACAAAAATGGTGTTGCTGTTAAGCAAAATGTGTCAAATAAGGAGCTTTATATATATATATGTAAAATAATAATATATCTCCATTAAACCCTATGGAGCTAAACATTTCAAAATGTATCTCCTCTCGAAGTGTTTAAACTAGACACTCCAAGCTCCATTATAGTAGATACTGTGACCACCCATTCTCTATGTTTGCTACAAATTATTAGCATAATAAAAAAAAAAACAACTCAAAGCCATTTTGTTCTGCTTTTGGTCCGCCTGGTCTCCTTTTTGTAATAATGCATGTATAACCGCAACACTGTAATGTCACAATCACATTATTTACATCACTTTTTTTCAGGACAAACTGGCCATCAGAATATGTAGTGAGCGACTGGACCATAGAGATGTACAGACCCTGATGCCACAGCCACCAACACACACACACACACGCACACACACACATAGAGGAAAATCTATGCTTTCAAATAGCTTCCCAAAACACTGCCTTTAGCATTACCATAATTATTGTGTTATGGTGACCTGTAATAGAAAGTCAAAGTTGAAATAATAAAATAAGAGAATGACCACCTCGCCCCCCTCTGGAAATAGAACTGGGAGCTGCATAGTTGTCAGAAACACAGCAGCAGCAGAAGCACTCTGCTATTCCTGGACTCGAGTGTCTTTCAGTCACGCAGGACAGAGCGAGGAGCAGAGTCCTCGTGCCATGCTCGTTTTCTTTTCCCGCGTTACAAATATTACATCTGGATATATATCACACACAGAGGGGTAAGTAGGCTCCTCCTCTAATGTTGAATATTTATTGTGAGCAAGAAAAAGAAAAATGCTCCTTGAGTTTTTGTCTTTCCAAGTCTCATCGTTAAGACCAACAGCATGTCCTGAGCATATTTGGTCCAGCACTAGAGTCAACTGGACTTCCTGCAACAACAAAAAACAAATGTCACAATAAAACTATATTTGACTCGGTGTCTCTGTGGGAGCAAAAAGCAAGAGAAGTAAATGACTAAATGACAGGTTGGCTGTACACAGCATTCAAAATACATCTTTACATGTAAATGTTAAAGGACATGGCTTCATAACTATCAAACAGCACAGACGAATGTAAAAAGTTTAGCGAGCCGTAAGCCTACATCTGTAAAGTCTTTTGAATTGTAAACAAACAACTGAAAAAAAAAAAGACAGCTATCTTACATGATTATTCATTAGGTTCAATTGTACTTACTGCCCTCTCCATAGGCCCAACAGTACTTTCCCCCCAGCATTGTTGTCCTAGTACAGGCCAATACTTTTGTTTCTCTATATAATTCATTAACCTCAGCAAAAATAATTGCCGGTACCAGATGTGCCTGGAAAGAGCACGTTTCAGTTTGAGTTCACAGCCGTTCATGTTTACAACTGTGGCGGCCGGTCCATGCAAAGTCAGGAAGAGTTGCAGCTGGGCCACTGCAGGAGCTATTTACGTTGACGTGCCATTCATCCAGCTAAAAATAAACGCACATGTACGCTGCCTCTTTGAAAATGTCATAGAAAACAACCTCCCTGCAATCAGTGACTTAAAGCACAAACTAGCTGCCGGAGACGAACAGCTGGTGAACTTTTGTTTCAAATATGTAAGCATGATTGAAGAACTCAGTCCATTTTTTTAAAGTAAGCAAACGCATTTTTCCTTCCTTTTTTTTTTTTTTTTTTTTTTTTACAGCTTTCACCCTGAGCGCTGCTGTCATCCGGGGCCCGTTTTCAGCTGTGATCGGACTCTTCTTGCCCCATGAAACATGTCATCTTCATATGCCACCGCCATATCGGCCCTTCTTTCTCCCAGCTCTTCCAGTCCACCCGACAAACCTCCCCCTCACCCCTCCCCGGACACAGGAGGGACACCTAAACCTCCCCCTCACCCCTCCCCAGACACAGGAGGGAGACCTAAACCTCCCCCCACGCCCCACTGCCCTCCAGCCGTACGGACACGTCCTCATTCGCCTGAGCCCCTGGCACCTTATGAGGAGGAACAGGAGAACCCTGCAGACTACGGCATTGGTAGGCAGCACCCAGACTCAACACCAGACTCAAACACGCTGGTAGAGATCTATTTGTCTGATGCAGACGGTACATTGTGTTGCAGGTGGATACTACTCTGTAGAGATCGGAGAGATATTCGTTGACCGCTACCAAGTGGTTAAAAAGTTGGGATGGGGTCACTTCTCAACTGTATGGCTCTGCTGGGACATGCTGTAAGTACATGTTTGACCTTTTGACCTTTCATATATAACATAATAATGTAGAGATAGTCTAATATGGTATAACCATGATAGTAGCTAACTGCCATAATTGTTTGCATGCAGGAAGGGGCGTTTTGTGGCCCTGAAGGTGGTGAAGAGTGCTCAAACATTCACAGAGACGGCACTGGACGAGATCAGACTTCTGAAATGTGTCAGTGTTACCGCGTTGCTTTTGTTTCAAATGTGTTTGTGAGTGTCTGATCAACACAAACGGTCTACAGTCTGATTGTATTAGAGATGAGGGGAGAAAACAATGCTCTGTATAGCTCTCAGTCTTGCAAAAATGAACAGTGGTAGCTCAGCCTATCTGCGAAATATTTCTTTATACACACCATTACGATTGTCTTTATGCATTTTTTTGGGGATATTGTTCTGAAAATCAGGTGAGGGACAGTGACCCCAGAGATCCAAAACGTGAGACCATCGTGCACCTTATTGAAGACTTCAGGATCACTGGAGCGAATGGAGAGCGTATCCTTGACAGAAACGCACAATGCCCCAACGTCATCGCCATCTTGTGGTGCAGGTGTGTCTTTTCTCGCAGGTGTAAGTTATTAGAGTGTTTCTTGCACACGGACAAACTGAGGCCGCCGTGACAACATCCTAATATCAAGGTGGACTTTGAGACCTAAATATTGTGTCAACTCTACGTACCTGAGCGGTGCAGCACGAGACAAGGTCCTTAATTGCTCGCCAGATGTGTGCATGGTTCTGGAGGTGCTGGGCCACCAGTTGCTCAGGTGGATCATCAAATCCAACTACTGCGGCCTCCCCCTGCCCTGCGTCAAGAGCATCCTCAGACAGGTGGCGTGCAACCTTTTATTCCATCTTAAAATCATCTCCCCTGTCTTTCACCACAGACCCAGCTCTCGCTGACATGGACTGCATTGACAGGAACTGTATTCTCATTCCTCACACAGGTTCTGCAGGGTTTAGATTACTTGCACACCACATGCAAGATTATCCACACCGACATCAAGCCGGAAAACATCCTCCTGAGAGTGGACGAGGTTTACATTCAGAACCTGGCGGCCGACACCAAGCTGTGGCAGCTGCCGGTGTCCTCTGCTCTCACCGGCTCCACAGGTTGGTGACGTGTGTCGCATGGGATCCGCGAGTACCGAGGCTGACGTTCTTGATTGCACTTGGTTGCCCTTTCGTCGCTTATTTTCTCAATGTGTGCCTCTTCTCCCTGCTGCTGTTTTTGCTTCCTGCCAGTGAACAGGAGCTCTGGAGAAAAGCAGGTGTGCACCCTGAGATGTATTCTTCTGCTCGTCGTCATTTCATTCGTTTCATCAGGACAGTTGTGTTTTGTCGTAGTTGCATTATGACGTCCGTATTTCTGCCATGACTTCCTTAGAGTTTGTCCAACTTGTTGGGGAAGCTGACCGGGGTTTTCCACACTCTCGGGGAGTGGGTAAGAA
Organism: Ophiodon elongatus; assembly: GCA_016806645.1. Lineage (NCBI taxonomy): Eukaryota > Metazoa > Chordata > Actinopteri > Perciformes > Hexagrammidae > Ophiodon > Ophiodon elongatus. The sequence continues at coordinate 2,097,933 of JACSYO010000324.1, read as the reverse complement.
CGATGCTGTGTTTTGCTTTTGCACCTGCACCGCCTCTTAACTGCATCTTGACAACGAAATAATCGTGACTGTGACGCTCAAAAAAGGATACAGATTTGTGGTGTTAATATAACAGCTTTTTCACCCTACTTCCTACAGTTCTATGAGCAACACGACTAATTTTTACGAATCATTTTGTTGTCTAACCAGAAAAGGGATCTGTGTGTACAGGGAACTCCTGGATGTGCCCTTTAGAAGTTTGGGTGACATTGTAGGTGTCCACCATTCTCGTTCTGCTGTATTTTGACCCTGAAGAACAATATTGTACGGTTTGCAACTCAACTTAAAACATATTTTTACAAGCACTTTCTGCTTTGTAGTCAGGATAAGTGACGACATTTCCCGGGTAGAGAAAATAAAGTACTTTGTTAATTGTACCGCACAGTTCTTATATCTCATAATAAACAAGTATCTATAACCATCACAATTTCGCTGCGTCACTAACTGGCTCCCGTAGCTCAGAGGGACGGGACAAAGTAAGGGCGTGGAAGGTGTTGGTCGTTGTCGGCTTCTGTAAGAGGATATAACTGTCGATTTTGATGTCCTTCCAGCAACCTCTGTAGTGGTTTCAAAATAGCTTGCTGTTAGCAACTTACTATTTACAACATGTAGAGCAACAACTTCACAATATATTCTGAAGATGTCAATACATGGATTTCATGTGAAACTCTATAGACTTACTAGAATGGTAGCTACAGACGATGTGCGTACAGATGTGTTGGTAAAAGCAGCTGATAAAAGGTCACAGAACACGTCATATTATGTTTAATATGTGAACCGCTATGTCGAGTGTTTTTATTGCTACAATTAGGGGTCACCATTGTCAGACATTTTAAAATCCTACACATAGTGGCTTTAATTTGCATGGTTTGGCTTGACTTCCGAAACAGGCATGGATCTCTGGAAATGCACTCAAGAATTCGGTCATTGTTTTACTCGGTGCCCACCTCTGATTGTTTCCCACTACCGATCGCACCCCTGCAGTCCAGCAAAGTCTCCAAGAGCCCCATTAAGCGACTGACAAGAAAAGACAGGGGCCGACGAGGACAGGACCAGAATCAGAAAGCCAAACTTCATGTGTCCTTCTCTGATGTCACTGCTCCCTCTAGCACCCGTAGCTCCGCCTGTCACTCTAAACTCACAGGTCCTAACCTCACGTTGAAGAGGCAGACGCTGCTGTTGGAGGACGGACTGGACTGGGCTCCACACAGCCACAGAGACTCCATCTGCTCGTGGCCAGACCTCAACACAGATGCTCCCGTCTCTGGCTCGAGATCAGCGTTATTGCATCAGGCTGGAGACAAGGAGCCGGCTCCTCCTTCACCATCCTCTCCCCGTGGTCAGTAGGTGTTTACAGTTTGGCACAAATCTGTGCTTTTTTGCTCGTGCGCTTACATGTGCTAATGTTCGGCATGTTAATGTGTTGATATGATTACCTATAGCATCATCAGTACACTCAGTCCATCCTGGTGTGATCTACTCAGCGATCACATTATTTTATGTTGTTTTAGGCATCGGTGACTCGGATGTACTTCTGGACCTACTAAAACCCAAGAATGCTGATAAAATCCTCATCAAGATTGCTGACTTGGGCAATGCCTGTTGGGTGGTGAGTGATTATTGCAGACAAACTAAACCTGAAAACCTACAAAATTACAGCGAAATAGTTTCATCTTCAAACTAGAAAGCTGTCAGTAAGCGCTTACCTCCCTCATGGCCTTAAACTTTATTTTGGCAATAGAGCCTTTTAGCCTATCTTCATTTGGATCTTGATGTATGCATCAAAATACACAGTGAGAATCATGCTGATTGGCCAAGATTTTGTTTATATTTATCATTTAACCAAAGAAACTGCTTTGAAAGAAAACAGCAACAGATTTATAACAGGAATTATTTTTTTGTTTTATCAAAATAGGTTATTTATCAAACAAAGTGAAGATTTGATGAACTTTGTGGTGAAAACGGGGCAAACAAATAAGAAAATGAAATTCTGTTCAGTGAGAAATGGCCGGGCCGGTTCTGAAGGATTCGTCTCAAATCAAGAAGTCCCTCACAGTTGTTGGAGCTATGAAGCTAATTGGTGTTTTATAAATGGCCACTGTCGGGCAGATGAGTGCAATCCAGCCAGACAGGGGCAGAAAAAAAGTGATGGGTAGCAAGTCCCAACGGGAGTTACTGAGGTTCAATGTTCAAAGTATACAGATAACAGGTACAAGTGGCTGGAAGGCAAGGCAGGAAGCAACACTGACCACATGGCTGGGGATGGGTGGAAATGGGCCGGTAAATATACTGCAGGGCTGGTGAGGGAAAGTGGAAACAAGTGAGCAGGTGGTGGTGAGAGTCAGGTGACTAGGTCAGGTGGGAGAGGGCATCTTGGTGGAGGGTTGGGGGATATGCAGGGGGGCTGGAGGACTCCCCGATTGGAGGGACTGAGAGGCGGAATAGGCAAAACGAGTCTGAGGCAGCCGCTGCCACGGCAACATGCCTCGTTTAAAACACACTTCCAACCCATCGCTCTCCCTGATCCAAATGAGACGTTGTTTTCTGCAGAGCAGTAGCCAAGTGTACCGTGCCCTCTAGTGGGTGACACAGCTGCCATATGTTTCCAGTGAGACAAGACTGTGTGGGCTGATTTGAAATGTAGCTTGAGAGAGACGTACAGTATCATCCTGTGCATTTCAGAACTACACCCGGCGATGGTGGTTATGCTTCTCACTTCACTTGGCGGAGTCAGTGAAAGAGACAATGAAGTTATATCCTCTGATGATTTTTTTTAAGCCAATCTTGCAGCTCAGTTCTATATTTGGCAATGTCCATCACTTTTGGATGGATTGCCATGAAATCGTGTCCAACATTCATAGTCCCCAGAGGATAAATCCTGCGACAGGAAGTTTGCATTAGTAGTTTTAATGAACAACTGTTGGATGGATTGCTGGGAAATTTGGAACAAACGTTCATGTCCCCCCATGAACTGTAATAACTGAGATGATCCCCTGACTTTTCCTCTATGGTGGCATCAAGTCAAAAATGTTTAATTTGAATCCAGTACTTATTATCTTGCCAATCTTAGCATTTAGCTCAAAGCACTAGATTCTCAGTTTTGTGATCCGAAATATTTTTTAATTGGTTTAGATTTGTAGTCATTAAAATAAAATAAAAGATAAAGAAAAGCATCATTCATAATAATCAAGATAATCATATGCCCATTAGTGAGAGTAAAAATACTGTAATATCATGCAGAACGTTGAATAAGTTGTAGTCCATTTGCTCCGAGCTGAAGAAGAATACAGAGACTTTGTTAATAATCATAGATGGAGGTCATTTAGTGGAACATTAAAATCTCATCCCCTCTCGTCGTCAGCACAAACACTTCACTGAAGACATCCAGACGTGTCAGTACCGCTCTGTGGAGGTTCTGATCGGGGCTGACTACAACACACCGGCTGACATCTGGAGCACCGCCTGCATGGTTTGTTTAAAAAACAAAAAAACAAGTTCTCCATCGCTCCTCTTTCAATACGTTTTGTTCCCGCATTGCCTCTTTGATAGATGTGTCAGAGCCATATTCTTTAATCCTTTATGTGTACTGTGTAGGCCTTTGAGCTGGCCACAGGGGACTATCTGTTCGACCCCCAATCAGGAGGCTCATTCACCCGAGAGGAAGGTTAGTGTTGTTCACAGCCTCCCTTTTGTCCTTGATTAAACTACATGGCCTTAATATGTGTGCTTCGATCGTGTTCTCTCAGATCACATTGCCCACATCATTGAGCTGCTGGGATCCCTTCCATCCCGGTTCGCCTTGTCAGGGAGAAACTCCAAGCAATTCTTCAACCATAAAGGTACTAAAGATACTAAATTAATAACAAATACAGTCATATTTTAGACATTTGCTCGCCATACTGCCAAATGACCTGCATCTGAGATTTGCACTCAGACATGATAGTCTTCCACCTACAACCAGGCTCATATCTGTCATGCTTTAAAGGGATTTAATTTTTTTGTTTTCGTGAAGTTTCAGCTAAATGAACAATTTACTTGCAAAAAAAACAGTGCATCTTAACGAGAGGCAGACAAAGGCATTGCATCAGTGCTCTTCTCCCCCTGTGCAGGACAACTGCGACACATCTCCAAGCTGAAGCCGTGGAGCTTGTTTGAGATCCTGCTGGAGAAGTACGAGTGGCCGCGGGAGGAGGCCGCCGGGTTCAGCTCGTTCCTCCTGACCATGTTGGAGCTGCCGCCGGGGGAAAGAGCCACAGCTGCCCAGTGTCTGAAACACCCCTGGATCACCTCCTAGTCGCACCAGCCCTGTCTTGTTCAGAGCCCAGTGGACTGTAGCTCTCTGTTCAAGCAGGCTGGCAAACATTGCACCCGTGGGACTGTGGGACGTACAGCAGTAGTCTAGCGCTGGTTATCACAAGCTCATAGATGTGTATTAGCCTGAAGAAGAGCCTTTTCCCAGTGGGGATTGCTTGGTCTTTTAGTATTTTTAATCCCAGTCACATCCAATTCAGGCATTGCAATGACCAAAGAGAAGTTTTGTCTTACTGGAAAAAGTTCTTGAATTTCAATAAATTGACAAAAAGATTGCCTTTTGTTCCCCATTAGTTATTCGCGAGACAGAGAAATCGAGACCTCACCTTGAAGAATTGCCCGTTTACGTCCTGAGTAGTATATTATATGGTATATGTGGTACAGCAGTCTGAGGTATGAGATGGATTTACTCAGACAGCACTCGGCCTAAATGTCAAGTTGAAGGAGGACCGTGACTCACCGCAAGATTATATATATATAAAAAAACAACAGGATGTGCTCGTAACCTAAATAATAATAGTAATAAATGAGATGCATAGAGTTTGGAAGTCCTAAATACATGTAACGGATAGTAGTGGTTGCAACGGCACCCAAAGGGAACCAGGGGGGGGGGGAATAATCAAATGCCAAGCAGCAATAACCCCCATTTTTATGTTTCTTGCAATCCCAGAAGCGTGTGCGTGTGAGCATGCGTGTGTGTGCGTGTGTGTGCGAGCATGTGATCGTGGGGGATTTGGTGTGTATGTGCATTCCTCACATTCAGCAGAGCACCGAGAGGGTGGAAAAGAGGAGGAGGGGGGGGAGGGAGGGGGGATTGAAGGAAGAAAGGGAGGAGTCGGTATACGCAGGCCGCCTGCTAGAAAAAAGAAGTCAGATTTCGCCTCTCGCAGCGTGAGGAGGTGCGAAGAGGACACGGAGCGCCGCCTGCCCACACATGTAAGTCTCCGTTTCTGTTAGCTTTTAATGAGAGACCCTTTGAGAATACACGGCGTGTTGTTTCAGTGCCTAACAAGTGTTTGTTCCACAAGGGAGACCACGGCTCACTCTGCTTTTAATTCCTGCTTTGGACTGAAGAGTGCGCGCCCGCGCGCGCCCGCGTGAACCTGACATTGCTGGTGATGCTGCCCAGAGTGGCCATTCTCACAACAAAGGTTGCGTGACGTCACCAATAACAATGAACATGTTTTAATAAGCATCATATATACATATATATATATATATATATTTATATGTTGTCCTTCCTGCTCCTTCATTTGAAAACTTTACATGGTGTGATTTTGCAAAGAGACTGAATTTGTTGGATCGGATGCTCAGCATGCACCTCAGTGTTGTGCAAACTGAGAGACTCACTGCACAACGACTGAAGATGAAAGGTGTGTTTTCTGAAGCCATGCCAGGACTGCTCTGCTCTCCTGTGTGCGTCTGCGTCTCTGGGTTGTGTGTCTGTCAGGAGGAGGACAAAGTAAAAAGGTTAAAGTCCCGGTGCTCTGCCTTTGCTTCTTCTTCTTGCGACACAGCTCTTAACCCCTCCAGCCAGTTGCCATGCAACTCAAACTCTGAATCAAAAGGAATTACCTCAACCACCACTGGTCTTTCACAGAAGCATCATAAGAGCGAGGTAGAGCCGTTTGGTCTCCACATGCTCTCCCACAGAAGGAGCCCTTGTTCGGGGGATTTATTATTTTAATCCCCTGTTCTTCCCAATTCATCTGTGCTCGAGATATCTGATCACGCGTGACATGTTTCTGTGAGTTGGGGGGTTTGGTTGGGGGGCTGACCACATTAACAAAGGACTTGTTTTTGTGTGCGTTCACCAAGTGTGTATTGCGGTTGATATTTTTCAAATGATATCCTACAGGGACATCGGGGCATTGAGATGAGGAGTGGACTGCAGCAGCTGATAATGAAAACAGGAGCAGGAACAGTATTGTAGTCCCGCATAGTAAACACCCATCTCATTACCCCCGCACAAAGGGAGAGGGAGGGAGGGTGAGGGGAGACACGAGCACTCTTGTTTATCTCGTGCAGATGTTATTGTTGTTGCGCATGTGTGAGTGTGTGTGTGTGTGTGTGTATGGTACATCTATCCCAGGTCCTTGTTCCACAACGCAGGCCTCATATATATCTCTATATATAGATATATATATATATAGATATATATATATGTATATGTAACCATGCCATCTCTCTGTCTCGCTTACAGGATGTGGCTGACTCTTCTCTACAGCTGCAGCGGTGGAGCAGCTCTTCTGTATGCTCTGTACAGATGGGTGATCCCCGCCGCCGTGCAGTATCACGGCGGGTTGGCGCTGATCTGGCACGATGTCATCGTGGAGCGGATGCTGGACACAGTGACCCGGTCCACGCGCCCTCAGGTGTGCCTTCGATACGCAGTATTCGCCTCTTAGAGAGCTGCAGGTGTGGAGGACTGAGATATATATGCTGAGGATAAGATAAGAGGACAGAAAACAATGCATGAAAGTAGCAAAATAAAACAAAAAGTGCATGTGCGTGCATGCACAAATATGTTGTGCATTATTACATTGGTATACTCATCAACCAAGCATGTTTGTACATGCTCTAACACAGATTAGAATTCTAATTGGATTGCCTGTGTGGAGGCACAGCAGTGCTCTGCGCTGAACGCTACACTCAGAGTGACGAGGTCAACCTGCTGATGTTCAGCAGGTGTAATGTTTACCATGTTCACCATCCTAATTTAGGGTGCTAGCATGCCAACACTGGCCAGTTAGCACCAAACACAAAGTACATTTGAGGCTGATGGGAATCATTAGTTATGCAGGGGTTTGATCATAAACCAGAGTATTGAACAAATTCAAAATTTGGCCTGATGGATCGCCGGGGTCGGTGATATCTATCTGTGAACAACACAGAGATTTATGGATTCAAGATTGTATTTTGCCAAGGTGTTGGAGAATAAAAAGGCAATGTAAGTGCAAAGTTTCATGGTATAGACGTCACAATATAGATGCACTTTTGCCTTATTACAAAAATACTGACAATATCCATCTATTCTCTCTGCACATTGCACTTATTCTATTTATACTTTCATACTGTGAACTCTGGCACATTTTCTACTTTTCTTTTGGTAATTTTTTTCTATTCTATATTTATATTTCTTGACTTAAGTAGCACTTAAGCGCTTTTATTCGGATGTTTTCTTACTCTGCTTATTGTGTGAACACCAAACACCAAAGCAAATTCCTTGTATGTGAAAATCCACTTACATTATATACAAGGGAGCCAGATAACAGATACCATTTTTTAAATTAACATGACTATAAAGCCTTTCATATAGTTACATCAGACCCATACACACAATAGGCATGCATGCGTACAAATGTGTGGAGCCACACTTGTTCATTGTTTCCTGAGAAAAGCTCCTTTGTGCTAATTAATGAGGGCTGATGCTTCTTCATCTGTCCCTAATGAAAGCAAACACGCACGCACGCACGCACACACACACACACACACACACACACAAAATGCTTTAGGCCTTGTTATCTTTGGAGATAACAAAGTGGTTTAACTTTACGTATTGTAGCCTGCTCACATTTTCTACCCACACTTAGCAGGGTTGCTAGCAGCCAACATCAAGAAGAAAACATTTCACACTATTTCCCATGAAATAGTTTTCTGTTTTGGGATTTGTCTAGATGTAGGGTAGAATGTACAGTACCAGTCAAAGGTTTGGGGTCACCCGCCACAAAAGCTTGATCCACTACAGCCTTGTTCCGCTCTCAGCCACTACAGCATGGCTGAGAGGACTGCTCTGTACTTGTCTGTATGTGTCATGTATTTGTCATGCTTTTAGGTTGTAGAAAGTCCTCTTCACAAATATATGTTATTTTGTAATAACACAAAGTTGTGTTTTGTATATGGAGAACAAAACGCTGTACAACGGTGAGACCGGACTGACAAGTGGAAGGGCAGAAAGAGAAAAAGATCCCTCTTAGCAACAGTTGAATAAGAATAGAAGGAATCACCAGTCATTGGTCAAATGAATTGGAAGCTTAGCATCAAAAAGAGCGGATTTAAAAAGGAATAAGTTCCTGTTTCTGTGTCAAGTGCACAAAAATGCCTGTAAAAAGATTGACTATTAACAGGTGTGTTAATATTAACAGATATCTTAAAACGTCACAATAGAAAGAGGTTAGTATACGGTTAGCAGTATTGGAGTTGGGTCAATGAATATCAGATGGACAAAATATGGACAAACAAATCACAGTGTAAAACTATTCAATCCCACCACTGAGTCGACTGCAGAGGGCCAAAATATTTAGATCCCAAATGCACCGTTGTGTTTCAAGAATGAGCTCGGGTATTTGGGGGGAAATAGTTGCAACAGTATTCTCCTCTGGCATGTAACACTATGGGGACTTTGACTAAACACACGTTTTACTCAAGTAATTCTTCTACTTTTGGAGCCAATATTTTAGATTTAGTGTCTGAATTATACTCTATTTGTCTCTAAAATAGTCATCATTGAAGGAAAGAGAAAACATCAACATACCAGGTGACTCCAAACTTTTGACCGGTACTGTAGCTCACAATTTGCTGATTGGAATCCCTGGAATAACACTTTTTAAAAACAAAAGCTGTATATGGACTGTAGACTTTGAGAGGGTTCAGATAAGAAACCTCTTTAGGTAAACGGTGAATCAGAAACAGGCAGGCAAAGGCCCACGCAGACTGACGCCCTACTTGGAAGGGCGTGAGCTGTAAAACAACTTCCAGACGGTGCTGCGTATGCGGTACAGATTATTGAGGTAACAAGAGACAAGAGGCGGCGGGGTCACAGTTGTGAGCAGCTGATGGGAGCCAGGAGTCCAAGAGCAGAAAACATATCAGAGGTGTAAGACTAGTAAGACAAATAAATACACACTACTCTCTACTGGCCTCTTCAAGCCTCGACCATCACTGCAGATCACTTGAAGTCCACAAAGCTGACTTGCTGCAGCCCATTTCTAACAATATATTTTTTTTTCTCATTCGGATTCCTATATTTTGTCGATGCCTGTTATTTAACCTCCATCCTTTACTTTACTCCATATTGAAAAAAACAGTGACACAGATTAATTCAGTGATGCCTCTGTACCAAATAATGACCGATGAAACATGTACAAAATGAGTGTAATGCTTTTTCAACACTATCAATTCAATTAAATCAAAACGATAATTGGATGGAGCACCAGGCAGTTGCAAAGGGTCAACTTTAATGCTTTACATACAGTATTATTGCTCCTAAATGCGATTCTGTTGAATCTTCTCGGCAAAATCCCAATTTGAAGTAAAAGAGGATGAACACTAACAAATGGGGTTAAATGCTTAAATGTGTGGTCCGAACCTGGCAACCCAGACATTCAATGTATGCTTACTGTTCATATTTTAAAGCTGTAATGTGTGAATAATTAATGACGGGTTGTTAATGACACTAAAAAGACAGTGACATAAAAATAAAAAAAAAGCCCTACTGTAAAGTTTTTTTTTTATCCCTTCAGCGGATCCTGGGTGCAGTACAGAAGAACGCCACTAGAGGGGACCCTCGCAGCGTGGTCCAGGCCATCGATCACTTCTGCAGAAACAAGGAGTGGGCCATGAATGTGGGGGATGAGAAAGGTACTGATTTGTCATTGTTATCATTATTATTATTATTGTTATTATTATTATGTGTGTTTCATGTAGAATCATTGCCTTGTGTGTATCTTCTGTCTTTCTATCGCCTCAGGCTGCATTCTTGACTCAGTGGTGTCTGAGGTAAACCCAGCCACGGTGCTGGAGCTGGGGACCTACTGTGGCTACTCCACGGTGCGGATCGCCAGGCTGCTTCCCCCTCACGCCAAGCTCATCACTCTTGAGTTCAACCCAGACTTCGCCGCAATCGCCCGTCAAGTCATCGCTTGGGCCGGATTGGAGGACAAGGTAAAGCCCGGTGTCTCCACACAGGCTGGAAAACAATCCTTTACAGAAGCGTGTGCAGGTCAGAAGACGATATGTTTCCTCTCTCTAGGTTCAGTTAGTTGAAGGTGCTTCTGGTGACTGGATACCCAGAATGAAGGAGCAGTTTGGGGTGAAAACGTTTGATATGGTTTTCCTGGATCACTGGAAGGACCGGTACCTTCCCGACACAAAACTGATGGAGGCAAGTGTGTTATGCTCAATTTGTATCGATCAAACTCTTTTCTTTTTCTGCCATGATGCATGATGCTCTTTGCTTTTCCACCAGGAGTGTGGCCTCCTCAGGAAAGGCAGCGTCTTGCTGGCAGACAACGTCGTCTGCCCCGGAACTCCTGACTACCTGGAATTTGTCCGGAGCAGCCCGCGATACGAGAGCCAGTACTTCAAATCCCACCTGGAGTACACCAAAGTGGAGGACGGCTTGGAGAAGTCCATATTCTTAGGGTAGTTTTTCACAAAAAAGTGTCATGTTTTACACAGGTACTAGCAGACCTCTGGCCTCTGTTGTCTCGGGTTCACTGAGCCGACTTAAAATCAGGAGTTTAATCTGTTTTTCTAACAGGTCATAGAGTCTACAAACTTTAAATTAAAAGTATGGTGAAGGATTTAATGTTGTGTGGTTATTTGTTTGTACAACTCCACATGATGTAAGTTTCAATACTTGATGCGTTATTGGTACAGCAGGAGGCAGTATTGCTACTATGTTCAGGCATCTAATTGACAGAAGATGAGCTACAAACTGATGTGTGATGTGTTGGGGGGGGTGGGGGGGGGGCTGCTTTTCCCAGAGCCTCAACTCAAATCAATAATAAATCTAATCTAGCTGACTTCTGTTGTCCCGAAACCTATTTCCTGCTGTGATATTCTTCACCATTTTGCCAGTGTTGACAGGTGTGTGAGGAGAGAGTGTGTGTGGCATTTTAGTGTGTGTGTGTGTGTGTGTGTGTGTGTGTGTGTGTGTGTGTGTGTGGGGGAGTGTATGAATCAAATCGCCGCTCATCTAATCTCTCAAAGTGAGTTCCATCATACTGGGGGTGGGGGGGAGGGTGGGGGGGAGGGGGTTCTGCATTTGGTTCAGCTGTATGAAAAAAAAAAAAAGAAAAGTGGGCTAGTCCACCTAGTGCTTTCTTCACAGATAGCATGATAATCCCAATCTGTGGCCATTAGTGCACTGAGAGAAAGAGCAAGGAGAGAGTTCAACAGAGAGAGAGAGAGAGAGAGAGAGAGAGAGAGAGGGAGAGTGGGATGGGGGGTAGGGGAGGGGAGTGCCTGGACAGAGATGCACACAGAGGAAAAAGAACGAGAGAGAGAGAGAGAGAGAGAGAGAGAGAGAGAGAGAGAGAGCGAGAGAGAGAGCTTTTAAGGGATTTGGCAGTGATTTGTAGAATATCACTGCTGTAATGTTGCTCTTTTCCTCCACTTTTCTCTGATTCTGCCATGATACTGCACCCGGAAGCCTCAGAAGCCCGTGTTTTCATTTAGTCCTTCATGAATCTCCACTACTTCTTTTTTTTTCGACCATCCTTTTCAGCGCGTTCCGCTTATTTTTGAGAGTGCACGGCGGCCGTCTGAGATGATAGAGGATTTACCTTTGGTGAGGAGAGGAGAGCCTTGCCTCTAGATATTTAATCCCATTTCGGACCGTGGATGGAGGGCCGTGTGGAGGAGCTCAGGTGATGGATCAAGTCCAGACTGGTCAATGAAGAATGGGCAGGTAAGAAGTGCCTCTGCGTGAAGGAATGTCTCTACTTGCCGGTTGCCTGGAGTGGTGTTTTCAAAAGGGAAAAATTGCCTGCAACCGCTGTGTGACTTATGCAGATTCACATTGTGCTCTTATTTTGAGAATCTTCTCATTTCCATCCATCCAACTTGAAAGTGCAGTCCAGAAAAATAGAAAGATTCAGCATCATAAATATAAGCATGAATATATGTATGTATTGCAATTTGAATAGAGCATGCAAACTGATAATATTTAGGTCTCATTCATATTAGAAATTTGGATTTAAAACTACAATATACTAACCCCATAATAAAACTGTTCGAATTCTGCCTTGCAACATAAAATATATTTACACTTTTAGCCCAGATGTTCACTGTGAGTCGTGGCAACGAACGTCATGCAGATAAAATTAACCTGCTCCAACTTTTGGGGCATGAAATTCTGCGACGGTACAGTTGATGTTTTCTGTTTTGCAAAATTTATAGTGTCGGCTCTCAGCTCTCTGTGATAAAAGCTATTCACTCTCTGTCATCCTGAATGCTCAAATCTTGTCCTCGGCTACAGCTTTTTAAAATTATTATTATTTCTGAATGGTGTATAGCTTATATTTCGTCTTTTTCTCAGCGTGGATTGAAGACGTCAAAAAAAGATTGCAGCAGAAAATGTGTAAATGTTTTATTTTACAAATCTTCTAGTGGGCTCTCTGTATTTAAACTTTATTTTTTATTTTTTAACCTGATACGGGTCCCTTTAGCATTTACATGCAATGTAAAAAACACTTTAACACTTTGTTCAAGATCTCAAGTCTCCAAGAACATGACATGCAAAATGACATGTAATTTGTAGGTTGTAGTTTGTATTTAAATATTTCACAGTCACATACAGTATCTTCACTGACGTGACAGAACAAACATATACTGGAGACAGACCCAAGAAGGTAAACGACGATAGCATTTGACAGTTTGCAGCCTTTTTCTTCTTCTCTGAAAGAAGACTGAGACCTCATCGTTCCGATGAGATGCTAATCCGACCTCTCTGACTGCCCTCAGGTGTCAAAGGTAGAGGGAGTGGCCTGGTGCTGTCAGTACCTCTGCTGGTCCTCATCATGACATCAGAGGCCCGCTCATCCCACCGGTGCTGCTCGCTCACTTCGCCTTTCAGATACCAGACATGGCTTCGGCTGACGTGGGTGCTGCTGGTGGGTGCTGGCCCGGGCTCGTGGGCCCAGCAGGGCACCCAGCCTCAGTCCATCAAAATCGAGGGGGACATCACCTTAGGCGGGCTGTTCCCCGTGCACTCTCGGGGCCCCGCCGGCGTGCCCTGCGGGGAGATCAAGAGAGAAAAGGGGATCCATCGATTGGAGGCCTTGCTGTACGCCTTGGACCAGATCAACAGCGACCCGGACGTGCTGCCTAACATCACTCTGGGGGCCCGGATCCTGGACACCTGCTCCAGGGACACCTACGCCCTGGAGCAGTCGCTCACCTTCGTCCAGGCCCTCATCCAGAAGGACACCTCAGATGTGCGCTGCTCAAACGGAGAGCCTCCCATCCTCCCCAAACCGGAGAGGGTGGTCGGCGTGATCGGGGCGTCCGGCAGCTCGGTGTCCATCATGGTGGCCAATGTGCTCAGATTGTTTTCGGTGAGTTTTCACCACGTCTCTCTGAAAGGGGACGAATGTTTAGAGAATTCCTCTTTTCAGTAAGTAAGCAGATGGGATCAATCCAGGTGAAAGCCTGACTGACTTCTCTTTTTAATCTATTCAGGATGGAGCAAATACTTGTATATGAGTTAAAGCATTGTTTCCCGACCTGAGGGTCAGATCTACCAATCTAAAGGTTAACAAGGGGATAAAAAAACAATAATCAAAAAGTCAATTTCTTTTTTATTAAAAACTTTTTTTTCTCTTATTTTTGTTTTGAATTTTGAATTGCTGGATGCTTGGGGTTTCCTGTTGGTTGAGTAGTTAGGACATAAACCACATGACTGCAACATTACCAGTCTGATTACGGCCAGGAACCTCCTCTCTCCCCCTGTGTTTCCCGCCTCTCTGTTCAGAAATGCCATAAATCTTAAAAAAAATATATATATATTTTCTGGATACTTTTGACTTCTTCTGGCCTCAGAAATCCTTCAAGTGAAATAAGGGATTCGGGGTCGCAAGTAGCATTGCGTCATTTCATGGGGCCACAAACCCAAACTGTTAGTCGATGACTTTTAAATCAAGAGGAACTGTGACAAACTTTTTTTCTTTTTTTTTTGTGTGTGTGTGTTTAGTTCAGTGACTCATAAAGCAAACCTCCCATGTGTTTACTTATGATGTCCAATTATGGCTCAAACTATCTGATTATTCTGATTTAATGAACGTGCGTATCCATGCTTGTACCGTTAAATTAGCTCACGGCTGATCTAGTTAAGATGTACAGGAGCGCACAACGGTCCCGCTCATTTAATCATTTTATCCACTCTCAGATGATGAATGGGGCCGTCATTAAATTTTGATTTCATTCTGCGGCATGAACACGGTGACTTTTAAGTTCACTTATGAATCTCGCAAACCTAATTAAGAGTACTCCTCACATTTAATAACATCTTCTCTTTGGATATCTTGATTGATTATATTGCACATATTGCTGCTGTACAGACAAGTATTCAGCACATATACCACCCAATATGATTTTGAGGCAAGTCATTCAAAACGATGAATAATTTGAATGAGCCTCTGTACATGTCACATGATTTTGAATCCATTGTCATGCGTTGCCTCCGCGGGCTAATCCCTGTTATGTGTTCATTGTAGTTTTTTTTATTTATTTTACAGATGATTGACCTTTGATGATTGATTACACTGCTCATAGCCATGATGGGACATTGAAGCTGTGTAAATCCCACATTATGTCATGTTCTCATCGACTTAGTGTCATAGTCTGCCAGAAATCTAGAAATGTCAAAGAATTAGCACTCGTCTGGGTTCAAATTGGCCAAATTTGTTTGGTTGAAAAAGAAGTTAGAAGTCTACATGCTACTGCATTCTTTGTAGTGAGGATGTTGATTTGAGAGCCAAGGAAGGGCAGCTTTCATACAGGGCAGATGTTAACTACAGAATTATAGATCCCACCCTCCACTAAGCCCCTCTCAGCAGCTCAGGACCCTGGGCTGAAAATAGAGCATCAGGGCAGCGGGATGACAGCAACGCCTGGACGGCGTGGAGCAGATTTACTTAAATGCTATGTTTCCTCCCACTGTCCATTTGTGCTGTTCTCCACGCCGTGGACACGTCTTTACGTTGAACATCTGCTCTTAGCCAGAGAAGGAGATGTTTCAGCATCTACCACACACGCTGTTTTGTCTTGCCTTTTATTTTTTTTTATTTTTTTTTCGCTATATAAAAACTGTAGGTGTAGGGCATTTTATATAATATAATGTATCATTTATGATGTGTGTATCCTATACATTTGTATTTTATTCAGCACCTCACCTTCTTATATACCAAGAGTAGATTCACTAAATAAATTACCTTTCAGGGCTGAGATGTTAAATCGATCAACAGATTATTAACTGACTAGTATTCTAGCATTTTAAAATTGAGGGTTTATTGCTTTTCTCCCCTTCTACGTCATGTACATATTTGGGTTTTGAACCAATGATCACTTAAAATGAGCAATTTGAAAACAAATTTTTTTGCAATTTCAAAACACTATTTTTTGACATTTCATAGAGTAAACAATTCATAAAATGTATAACGATGCAATTTATTTAGTATCGTCAAATATTTCAACCCACTGTCATAACCTGAATCATCAGTCCGCAATTGAAGACTGAACCCTCAGTTAATCTGTTTCAAAGCGATAATAATTAAAATTGTTACAAAAGGACAATTTTGACCTTTTGTCCCGCACCTTTAAGTGCACATTTCAGAATTTGAATAAACCACTGATCATTCTCTAACTCACATAACAAAAAAATGAATCCTGCATAACATATTCACCTTGTACCTGCGCACACTTCTGCTTCGCATTCAGTAAAGTTTAAACCACAATCTTATTCCCTTTGCTTGGCTCCTTGGACCGTTTCAAGCATTTACTGATGGTGAGAAGATTCCAGCGGTACGGGATCATACGTGGATACGCGTGTTACTGATTGGGCACATTGATTTTAGAAAGTGAATTGGTGCAGATGCCTCTATGGGATTAATTCGGAGAGGATTATATCTTGTTCACTACAAATTTGTATGCAAACAATTGAATTCCCTCGCTGACACTGAAACTTTCTCCTCTGGACACTGATGTAACTTAAAGAGCTTGTGAAACAGCGTTTTTTTTTGGGGGGGGGGGAGAAAGTTTATATCTGGTTGAGGATGTGGTCTGTAAAAAAGAGGTTGACAAGTAAATTTGAGTTTGACGGAGTTAACACACAGCAGCAAATGGAAGTTGCATGTGGCCATCAGAATTAAATATATTGTATGGCTTACAGCTGAGAAATGCTAACCTTTTTCTAGTCTCTTGATCTCTGTCTCTCCCTCTGTGCTTAACGTAATTTGACTAAAACCCCTATAATCCTTCCAGATAATCTGTGAAATGGTTCTCTCGGTCCGCTCTCCTTCACTACCCCTTGTGTCTACCTTTCTCTCCTCGTCCCCTCCAGAGGGCCCTACGTTAAGCCACGCTGGGGGACCGGCATTAGCAGGGTCGGGGTTGAGATAAACTGTCGACATAAACTATGTCATTAAAGAAGTAGCACACCAGTAAATTAATCTTCTCATCCTTTTTTCTTTTTTTTTTTTCTAAAAACAAATGCTTTTACAGATGTGGTTGCGACCATCTGTATTTCACTGTGACGTTGTCCATATCCGCAGCACAGACCAGCTCTGGACAGATCGCACTGTGAAGTTGCCTCAGTTCTGAGAATTACTGAGAACACAGGCTGTTCGAGAGATGATCGCTCTCTGTGATAGTCCAATTTGGGGATTTTTAATGCGCTACAACTTTTTAGTACCAATGTGAGAGGCCTCCATTTAGACACCGTTAAGGTTTTGTCTGTGAGTAAGTGGTGCATCATCCTCTGATATGGTTCACTGCTTCTGCTCGTCATTCTTTTCTGTCTTTCTTATCAAATATTGGCCTAATAGTGCTGCTCATGTTTTCCCCTTGACCCGACCCTTTCGTCATCGCTGACCCATCCTCGTGTCTCAGATCCCCCAGATCAGCTATGCCTCCACTGCCCCGGAGCTGAGCGACAAGACCCGCTACGAGTTCTTCTCCCGCGTGGTGCCTCCTGACTCCTACCAGGCCCAGGCAATGGTGGACATAGTCAAAGCCATGGGCTGGAACTACGTCTCCACCCTGGCCTCCGAGGGCAACTATGGAGAGAGCGGCGTCGACGCCTTCCTCCAGATATCCAGAGAAGCAGGTTGTGTTTCTGTCTGTGACTAAAAGGGATTACTCTTGTATCAAGCCGTGTTGTTCTTACTCATTAAAAAGACTAAAATAGGAAACAAAAATCCTTTAATAGGAAACCTCGAACAGGGCAAACAGAAGTCACCGCCTCATATGGGTTTAAAAGCTCAAATGATGTTTAAAAGCTCAAATGATGTTACTCAGGTTCAGATTTAAAATCATTATGTTATCATTCACATACTGCACATTAACAATTGACAATGCTGGACAGTTTCCTGCTGTAGCAGCATGCTGACCGCGGTCGGCTCACCATTCCGGTCCGGACTCAAATATCTCAACAGCTCTTTGATGGATTGACATTCAATTTTGTACAGACATTCGTGGTCCCCAGAGGATGAAACCTAATGACTGGTGATCCCCCCTGACCTTTCCCTTAGTGCCATCATGAGGTTGACATTTGTGGTTTTGAGTAATATGCCTCTATTATAATTATTGTCATTATCTAGTATTTGATGAATTGCCATCCCTCTGGCACAGACATTCATGTTCCCCTCAGAGAGACATATAACTCCTGACTTTTCATCTGACATAATCATTCAGTCAAAATTTAAATTACCATTTTATTTTGGGTTTAGACCAAATTCCAGCAAAACTGACGTTCCCATCAGCTCCATCTGTACTTTGTGTTTAGTGCTAATTAGCACCAAATGATAGCGTGTTGACACACTAAACTAAGCAGCATTATATGCTAAACATCTTCACGTTAGCAATGTCATCGTGAGCACAGCGTGCTAACATTAGCAAGTCTCAAAGCTGCTAAAGAGTCGGTAGACTCTTAGTCTTGTATTATTTATTTGTATTAATCAATTTTATTAATATTCCACACCCGGTTCACAGAACTGTTAAGTTATTTAGACATTATGAGATCAGTTGTGACATGAATTATTAGTATTATATAGTTAACCAATTAACTGGGCAGTGAGGGGAAAAAACAGCAATGTCCAACGCATTTCCCATATCTCTGACACAGGTGGGCTGTGTATTGCCCAGTCCATAAAGATTCCCAGAGAGCCCAGACCAGGGGAGTTTGAGAAGATCATCAAGAGACTGATGGAGACCTCTAATGCTCGGGGGGTCATCATCTTTGCCAACGAGGACGACATCAAGTGAGTGAAGTTTTGCTGCACAGTATGTTAGAGAGAGGGAATTAGTCAGATGATGCTGTTTTACATTAAGTTTGATGATGACACAGGCGAGGGAAGTGGGAAGTGTGCGATGACGATAATCTGTTCTCGTTCAGACGGGTGTTGCAGACCGCCAAAACGGCCAACCTCACGGGCCACTTCCTGTTCGTCGGCTCCGACAGTTGGGGGGCCAAAAACTCCCCCATTCAAGACCAGGAGGATGTGGCTGAGGGCGCTGTCACCATCTTGCCCAAAAGAGCCTCTATTGATGGTAAGGCATATTCATTAAATCAAAATAGGAAACCTTACTCTGACCAACTGGATGCAATATGAATTGCGACATTTGACATTGATGGATGAGTCTAATACCATCACAACAAATGACGGAAATTATTGATGTTCGATAAGTCTGCCACTGATATTTCCACCCTGTCACAAAAAACAGTAAATTGACTCAAAGCCATATTTCATCTTGCATCGTGGATTTTATTTGCTGATTTCAGCACCATGTTATTATTGGTACACTGATATCAATCACTGTGGTTTCAAAGCACGCATGACATTTTCATGAAACATTAAACAAAGTCTGGTTTGCAAAATGATTCAGGGTTCGACCAGTACTTCACTTCGCGATCTCTAGAAAACAACAGAAGAAACATCTGGTTCGCAGAATTCTGGGAGGACGACTTCAAGTGTAAACTAACCCGCCCGGGCATAAAATATGAACTTGGTAGAAGAAAATGTACAGGTAAGCAGGCTGCAGTTCAACATCAAGACACGTCCGTGATAATGAAATGTCAGATATGCATCTTCGTTCATGTGCTTGTGAGCAGTTTTTTGTCCTTTCATTATTTTGTGAGCAGTTGTGTTGTGTTCGTCACTTTTTGGACACTTCTGTCATCTGTCAGGCGAGGAAAGAATCAGTCACCACTCTCAGTACGAACAGGAGGGCAAGGTGCAGTTTGTGATCGATGCCGTGTACGCCCTGGCCCACGCGTTACACAGCATGCACCTGGACCTGTGCCCGGGCTACATGGGAATCTGCGAGAAGATGGACCCTGTGGAAGGACAGATGCTGCTCCAATACATTCGCGCCGTCAGCTTCAACGGTGAGCTTTTGACCATCGATGTCTGTTTTTGCCTCCTGCCTCATGCAATGTGTGATGATTTTGATAAAGTAATAATAATAATAAAAAAAAAAAACACCCACCAACATTTCTTTTATTTCTTTCATCAAACTGGATCAGAAACACGAAGTGAGATTTGAGATTTCTGTTGGCAAAAACATTGCCTTTGAACTGCTGCTCCCCCGTCACTGCAGGTTTGAAAAGAAACACATTTGAAAAAGAAAACCTTGAATGGAGGTTAGCTTGAAGTCAGAAGCCTGAAGATGTTTCTGCTAATGTACCTAGCTACAGTACACGGCGCATTTCTTCAAAGCACGCCCCCCTATCGCCCACCCGAGGGCTGCCTCCTCTCTCTTTCCTATACACAACGCTCCCTTTTTTTTAGCCTTGTCTTTCATAAATAAAAAAAAAGGAAGCCACAGTTTGGATAAAGAAAAGTGTTCTGTGAGAGCATCCTATTTACTGCTCTCCTCCCGCTGGATGACCTTGGCTTGTATGGAAGACTTTCTGATTGAGCGCCTTCAGGGACCCGAGAGGAACATTCAATCACGTTAGGCCAACAGCGCAGAGTGCACTGAAAGACTGAACTCGTGGAGGAGAGCCTTCACTAAAGAGCACTCAGCTTTCACATGATTGCACAAGACTGAAGAAAGCAAACATAAGCTGTATTCAACAGAGTGTGGGTGTTTTCTCGGCCACTTAAGATGGGGGGGTGATGTCTCCAGCTTAGGAAGCTGGAATATCTCGTCTCCTTCGACTCACTAATATGCTTTTCTGATCGTTGAAACTCTGTCCCCATCAAACAGGCAGCGCAGGAACTGGAGTGATGTTCAATGAGAATGGAGACGCTCCGGGTCGTTACGACATCTTCCAGTACCAACTGTCGAATGTCAGCAACCCCGGCTACAAGGTTATCGGCCAGTGGACAAACCACCTTCGCCTCAATGTAAATATTTGTTTTATGAACACGAACTTCTACTAAAAGATGGACATATCGAGAAGGCTGACACCACTCTCACGTCCGTGGGCTAACCACGTAGCTATAGAGCCAGCGGCCAGTTAGCTTCGAAGATGGGAAACTAAACAGGTCGCCTCGCTCTGCCCAAAGATAACTAGATGTGCCTACCAGCACATCTAAAGCTCACTAGCTAACGCGCTATATCTTCTTTGTTTAATCCGTAGAAGAACCAAAGTGTTAAGACGTTACGTCGTGGTTTTTTTACTGAGGGTCACGTGCCAGACTGTTTCCTGGCCAAGGGCTGTAGCTTCCTTGAATTAGAAAAGAGTAAGGCTCGCGGGTTTCCTTGTTTCTGGTCTTTATGCTAAGCTAAGCTAAGCTAAGCAGCAGCTGGCTCTGCATAGTTAGCATACAGACATGACAGTCACACAGATCTTCTCAGCTAACTCTCAGCAATGAAGCACATTTTACCTATGAAAAAACCTATTTAGAATGAATTCATGTGTGAGTCTGTGGTTCGTCTGTAACTGGGCAGACATTGTGCGTCAAGAGGACATCTGTGTTGATCAATTGACATGTGACCCCTGCTTGGTTTTATCCACTGAGAAGGTTTATTAAAACAAGACGATGGCGCCTTCAGAGAAAGGCCGCTACGAGTTCTTCTGTGCAATTCTACTCTAGACAAAAAGTAAAAAAAATAAGTAAAAAAAAAAAATATAGAGCCGTTCTGTTCAGTTTTATATCACGTCAGTCTTAAGACCACCGTTTCAGCCACAACAAACACCAGTAATAATAAAACAAGCTCACTATAGTTTACAACAAATCTTTTGACAGCAGACATTTGGGAATATGGACCGTGGAACTGCTCAAACTGGCAAGACAAAATCCACTTGATGAAATGATAACCAATTTGCAGAAATTGGACCCATTTCTAAAATTAGTTGAGGACAACCAATTCATGGCTAAATCCGTCTTAATGGCGGCAGTTGTGTGTGTGCGTTTTTTTTTCTTTTTTTTTTTTTACAATGTTTTAGTGAGTTCTTACTCAATGTTATACACAGTCAGACAGTGTTTTTGTGTTTGTACGTCCACCCTAGGAGGACGAGATGCAGTGGTCAGGTGGTGACCGCAAGGTCCCAGAGTCGGTGTGCAGCTTCCCCTGCGAGTCTGGAGAGAGGAAAAAGATGGTGAAGGGCGTTCCCTGCTGCTGGCACTGCGAGCTCTGCGACGGCTACCAGTACCTACTGGACGAGTTCTCCTGCGACATGTGCCCCTTCGACATGAGGCCCCTAAAGAACCGCACGGGCTGCCGCTCGACGCCCATCATCAAGCTGGAGTGGAGCTCTCCCTGGGCCATCATCCCCGTCTTCCTGGCCATCCTGGGCATCCTGGCCACCAGCGGAGTCATCATCACCTTCATCCGCTTCAACGACACGCCCATCGTTCGGGCCTCCGGCAGGGAGCTCAGCTACGTGTTGCTGACGGGCATCTTCCTCATCTACCTCATCACCTTCCTCATGATAGCCGAGCCCAGCGTGCCCGTGTGCACCTTCCGCAGGCTGCTGCTGGGGCTCGGCATGTGCATCAGCTACTCCGCCATGCTCACCAAGACCAACCGCATCTACCGCATCTTCGAGCAGGGCAAGATAGCGGTCTCGCCCCCGAAATTCATCAGTCCCACCTCTCAGCTGATTATCACCTTTATACTCATCTCGGTGCAGGTACGCATGGGGAGGCTTCTTTCGCACACACGAACACACACACACACACACACACACACACACACACACACACACACACACACACACACACACACACACACACACCGCCCAGATTCTTTGCAGCACTCTGACTCGCGCTCCTTTCTCCGCAGCTCCTCGGGGTGTTCGTCTGGTTTGGCGTGATGCCCCCCCACACCATCATCGACTACGAGGAGCAGAAGCCCCCGAACCCGGAGTTCGCGCGCGGGGTCCTCAAGTGCGACATGTCCGACCTGTCCCTCATCTCGTGTCTGAGCTACAGTATCGTACTGATGATCACCTGCACCGTGTACGCCATCAAGAGCAGAGGAGTTCCCGAGACCTTCAACGAGGCCAAACCCATCGGCTTCACCATGTACACGACCTGCATCATCTGGCTGGCCTTCGTACCGATCTTCTTTGGCACAGCGCAGTCTACGGAGAAGGTGGGCAACGCAACATGTTTATAGTCCACTTCTCCCGGGATTGGAGGCACTGCTTTACTTCAGTACTTTTATGTCGCTTTATACTTCTACTCGGCTACATTTTGGAGGGAAATTACCAGTTACCTTGAAGATCTATGTTTTGCATTCAAAAAAAGGATCAACTTCTAGATGTCGTTACAGACTGAACTACCCAACAGCATACAGGGCAGTTCAAATTAACTCCACCTCGACCCGCTAAAACGTTGCTTACACATGACTGTATCAGTAAGAATTATTCCATAATATAATAGCATGTAATATTGGCCTATCTGTGATGTGTTGATTTAAAAAAAAAAAAACTTTCACGAATGATAATTTAAATGTTGGATACTTCAAGTAGACTTTCCCGCTAACATCATCAATACTTCAGTAAAATCGTGAATGCGGCACATTTACTTGTAATGGAGTATTTTTACTGTGTGATATTATTGCTTTTACTTCAAAATACGTTGCTAGCCAAACTACAAAAAGTGGACTCAGTAGAGTGCAGATCTCCACCAAGTGTGTCTGCAGCAACCAGCAACCAGCAACTGCATGAATACAAACAGCAATTGTCTGACCTTCCCCATCTAGACCGCACACATTACATATGAATCAAAAGAGGAACAATTCATAATCTGTGACTTCATTCTCTGCTCAGGTAGACGACACTCCACCACATCTTTACACGGCTAATAGCTAATTTGCTGTTTATATTATTGCTCTGAATGTTGTATATTGCTCCTTTAAATATAAAATGTCCCAAAGCCTAAGGTGTTTTTAAGACTCTTTGCAGCACTGTTTTGAGAAAGAAAGGAATCTTTTCTCCGTTTCCATTCATCACCTCAATGTTTTACCACGTGGGTCTTGCCTAAACAACTTTAAAAATGGTAGAAATGAATTGTTATTCATTCTGCCATAATGTGCAATTACTAAAGACACACCTATTAGATTTGTGGTATAATCTATTAATTGATCGGTTAATAGACTCTTTTGTCAAGTTTAGTCCCTCATTTGGTGATACAATTAAACATCAAATCATCAATCAGTACATTCATTTTGTTACAGCCATTTAAGAAGAAGCACTTTAATAATCCCTCTTGAGGAAATTCAGTTTCCCCCCCGAGGCTCCTTCCCGTGGATCCTTCATTTTATTGGCAGTAATTTAAATTCAAATTTGAATCAAAATTATGCAATACACTACAACACGCACCAATAGTCAAGAGAGTAAATGAATCCCTCAGAGGTTCAAAATGAAATCTGAGTTTGTTGCCTGTCATATTGCATTCGCCTGCTGCTGTACTCACAGGACATCCTGCCTCCACTGTACTGGGAGTTTAATTCAGCTTGTGGGCTATTTCTGCCGCCACAAAGTATGAGGCTGATGGGGGGGGGGGGGGTTGGGTGGGGATATTTGAAAAACAGAGATACGCTTTGACGAATAGAGAGCAGTATTATGAATCAGTCAGGCTGAAACAATTAAAGCCCGAGGTGCTTTCAGTCTTTTCACCTCCTCCGAATGGGAATGAAGTGAATTAAGAAATAGGGAGCGAGGGAAAGAAAGGAGGTCAGATGAGCCGAGGGACGGCAGGGACCCCTCGTAGACCAATTCAGCCATCCGGTTCAATTAATCATCACTTTAGAAAAAGAGCTAAATATAGACGCTTACTTTTGTCTAGCTCGTAAAAACAACGGCTGTTATTCCCTCCCGTCGTGTGTGCGCGTGCGTGTGCGCGTGTGTGTGTGTGTGTGTGTGTGTGGCCTCGTGTGGAAGGAGGCGATTTACCTGCCTGACGTCTGTATTTACATACGGAACAAGCCTTCACTCACTGTCCCCGAGCCAGTCTCGCCTCGGGCCAGGCACGTGAACAGTCACAACAGCTCCTTTCACCAAACGGAGAGGTCACCGAGAGGAACCGATGAAAAGCCCAACGGAGGATACCATGAAAGGAGCCATACTGTTTGGACATCGGCCTGCGAGAAGCCAGGATGTTCTGCTGCTGCTGCTGCTGAAGATAGTGTACAATTTATGACTTATTTATGGCACAGATATATCTTATTTATGGCACATGTGTCTTGATTTATTCATGCCTTGTACAGTTTGCTTGAATAATGAGTTCATAATTTATTGGCGGACGTTCCAAGGAGAAGTTACTTCTCATTATTACTGTTGAGGGGAAAAAAAAACAAAACAGAGGAAGAGCAGCGAGGAGACGACATGGTCAAAGTAAAGGCCGTAAATAGAGCCTCCCCTTCCAGACTACATATCCCAGGTCCTAAATCATTTATCAGGGAAAAGACACTGCCTGCTGCGCTTTGAGAGGAACATTATAAAGGCCGCACTGTGACAGCCTTTGAGATGACACAGTGTATTCTCTTGAACCTGTGCAAGATGATATAATCCATTCTTATGCATTGCTTTTGTGATCACAGGTGTGTGTGTGTGTGTGTGTGTGTGTAGATCTTTCTGACCCGCCGTGTCTCTGTTGCAGATGTTCATCCAGACCACCACCCTGACGGTGTCCATGAGCCTGAGCGCCACCGTGTCCCTGGGCATGCTCTACATCCCCAAGGTCTACGTCATCATCTGCCACCCGGAGCAGAACGTCCAGAAGAGGAAGCGCAGCTTCAAGGCCGTGGTGCAGGCGACCACCGTGTCCACGCACCTGTCCCAGAAGTCCAACGACAAACAGAACGGGTCCAAGATCGAGCCGGACAGATCGCAGTGAAACCGACGGAGCTGGACCCGTGTTCCTCGTCCCCTGATGTCACGGGGCCACACTGAGGCGGCTGACGGCGAATCAGCATTTACCTTAGTTTTGGCCGGATTGAAAGACCAGCAAAGACGCTCTTGGATGTTGTTTCTTTTCACACTTATTTAGGTAACTCAGATATACTATTTTATTTATTTTATTAACTGGATCCCCGCTAGCCGAGGCCTTAGCGGCCGCTAATCTTCCCGGGTTCCACAGAACACTACACCTGGAATGGGGACACAAAAGGTAAACAGAAGCGCACCCCCTTATAATGGACAGCCTTTTAGCACACTTAAACGAGAACGGGAAGGACCTTCACATGTCCACATTTACACCTCGGCTTGACAAGCAGGTGTTAGTTTTACCTTTCCGAGGGAAATGCTGTTTAAGAAAAAAAAAAAAGAGAAAAAGAAGTTATGTATAAATGGCGACCTTTGCCCTACAGAAAGATGTACATTGATATGGAATCTCTTGGGGGAGGGAGGGGGTCGATGAAGGGTTGTTTACTGGCTCTACAAGCACTGCATGGATTGTGTGTTCTTATGTGTACATTGAAATATTGTTTGTATGGGGGTGTCGTTACTATTTCTGCTGATTGCACTGGAAGGAACCAGCTTTTGAAATGCACCATGTCCTGTTACTATTTCTGATCGATCCCCCTGGGGAGGTTTTAATGAATCACTTTACTATAATCACTCCCAGCAGAGTCATACAATGTCCAATCACTAAAGCAACACAGGGTTTTATTTAAAATTAGTGTTATGTATGCAATTATAAAAAGGTACACTGCTGGTTTTCATTGTGTAAATCCATGCGTGCAAGCAGGATGCAACTGATTACGAGCAGGATACATACGTTGTACTTTTACTTCTCTACAGCGATAAACAACGTTCGGCATTTCCCCATATTGTTTGTCAAAAATATCAAGCGATCTCGTTCGTGCATGGGAACCTTCGAAGAAAGCTTCCCGTCATCTGCTGCATTTGAGTTTGTGCCACTTGAGGTCCTCCATCACTACAAGTTCTCACTCCTGCAAACTTAATTCATTCAATGAGGTAACTCCTAAAAATTAACAGCAGCTCCTTATTTGCCAGGATATGATTTGCAGTGCACTTTGTTACTTGATCTCAGTGTACAACTCAGGTTTTACTGAAGGTTTTTTTTTTTTTTTTGTTTAAATAACATTTTCCTTGAAGATTTCCTTCTGTACTGGCACATTGTTTTATTTTTAAAATACAAATGGATTCAGCAGCTCTCACAGTGCAGGGCTGAGATTCTGCATGTGGGGAAAACACAGTATATACTGCCCCCTGCAGGAGACCACACCTCAGTGAAATGTTTGTGGAGAAAAGCAGTCAAGAGGGAATTGTTTGTAGACCCCACACAATCCTTAATAAAAACAAAATATATTGTTTATTATTTGAGTTGGTTTACATCTGGCAGGACCAGTAAAACTAAAAAATACCTTGAGTATATCCACATGTTGGTTGGATTTTAAATCCAACCAACTAATAGATGCATTAGTGACAAAACACAGCGCTGACATTAGAATGGTCCGTAAACAAGTCGGGTTGTCTCACATGCAGACACAAAGATAACAAGAAAAAGCTCCGACGCAAAGCTGGTCGAGACACAGTCTCCACATTCTAGTCAACACACACACGCACACACACACACGGGCACACACGGTTTGCGGATGTCCTCAAAAGCTCATCATCCGTTGTCATGCGGCAGGTCAGTTACTGCTTTAGAATTAAGTTTTTGATCGGAACGTCCAGTTTGGTGCCGAGTGGCAGAATCGCTGCCAGGCTGGTTCTTTGTGCCAGAGCGGCAAAAAAAAATACATGGTACATCCCACAGCAGCCGCAGCATCCTGACCTTAAACTCCACATCCGGGGGAGGGGAAGGAGAGGTCGTCCGTTTAATCGAGGAAGCCGTCCAGAGTCAGGCAAGTTGCAATCTTGGGTTGGGGCCTGGTTACCTTTTTCCTTCTGGCTTTCATCAGCGGGCGAATCTCTGATAACGGAGACTGGAGTGGAGCGCTTGGTTAAGGAGTGATGCAACATTCGCATTAGTCATGTTTATGGCCAATCCAACAAATGTTATATACAAATAGGGTTTATCTAGTTTAGTAGTTTGGCTTAGCTAGTCCAAACACAGCCAAGATGAATCGTCAACACGTAACAATCAAATGAAAGATTAAGTTGAAAATCAAGAAACACCTGATTGACACATACATTGCACATGACAGAATTTAAAAAAAAAGGATACAGGTTGGATGAATTTCGTACGTCCTCCTAAACCATCATAACCAGTTCTCACCTGAAACAAAAAAATTGTTTTCTTTCAACAAACCACTAAAAAGGACAAATGACACATCAAAACATTGGCCCTGTAGTGCAGGAGATAGTTATGTTGTACGTACAACTCCAAGCTTCCTCTGAGGGTCCAACATGCTACCGAAAGTCTTCTTTCTGAAGAGGATGGAGTTCCTCAAAAAAGGATCCAGGGATCCGTCCTCGTCTCGAGCCTGAGGTAAGAAAAAAAAAAAATGATGTGAGACATGTGCAAATAATTTGAAAAATGAACCTTGTTGAGTGACATTTCCAAAGCTACCTTGCTTAAAGAGGAACTTTTCTCGCAGCGTTTGGACACAGGCGACCTGAAAAATAAAGCATTTAACTTCAAACATTTTCAGGCATTACTACAACACAGAAAAAAATAAAATAAACTATATTATGAACACACGGCTGACGCAGCAGCAGGTTCCACAACCGAAACCGAACACACACTCCCACAGTGAAATACATTAAACTTACGCCGGAGGATCAAGCCGCATCTTCTTGGATTGGAACAGCGTCCGGCTCTTGGCCAGATCATCCGGCGTAGTGACGTCGTACGTCATGTTGAGGTCAATGTCCTGGCTGTCGGTGAGCTGGTGGAGGCGAGGCTGCTTCAGCTCCATTGGGGCGGGGCTGAAAAGATGGGTTCAGAACTCTCATCAGTGGATCACAGATTATGTTTTCTTGAAAGACGAGTCGAAGGCGCGTGGAGACTTCGGTCCAGTGGCTGCGCGTTACACACCTTTCGAAGACGAGCCGACTGAGGGCTTCGTTGGCCCGCGTCGGGGTGCTCAGAGTCCTCTGGAGAAACTCCACTTTCTTCTTCAGACTCTGTGGACAGACACGCATGCAGGAGTCACAACCGCGACTTTCTCGGATGCTGAAAGTAAATGCATATTTGGTGGATTAGCCTTACAGTGATCTCCTTGTCAGCGCTGGCCAAATCGCTCTGCAGAGATTCCATGTCCTCTTTGGTCCGATTCACCTCCGCTGTGGCTTTGTGGAGCTAAAAGGATTTATATTAAAAAAAAAAAAGAAAAACGGATTTAGAGAGATTCAAGAATGGCTTCCTCCGGGTGTGGTGACTTACTAACATGATGTTACCTTGTTGTTTGAGGCGAGCACTTCTCTCTTCAGCTTCTCACACATGTCATTTGTAGATTTCAGGCTTCCTTTTAGATTATCGTACTCTCTTAAAAAAAAAAAAAGAAGAATAAATGCATGGTGAGTGTAGACTCTAAACGTTTTAGTGTCTATCGTCACGCTGATCGGCAGCGCTGGGGCTCCTTACTTTTTGAGCGAGATGCAGTAGATGGAGAGCTGCTCCACTGCCGCCTGGCTGACACCCATATCTGTCATCATGGACTCCACCTCTGCTCTCTGGCCCTGCAACAACACGTTCAGGCTGGGGGCCGAACCAGCGGTGTTAGCGCACAGCGAGAGTCTGACTTTTCTTGTACAACGAAACAAGACAGTCTGCTCAGCAGAGAGTCGGATAAATTTCTGAATATTGTCATTCTAGACTAAATATGAAGAATTATGATACCCGACTGTTCTCAGGGAATGAGCATCGAATTCCTTCTTGCTTGTGTATCCAAAACACTAATGATTTTTTTTATCAAATGTTTATAATTTATAATATATGATATGGAAATATTCAAGAGCGTCACCATTTTTTCCCCCCCACATGTGCAGAAGAGCTAATATTGTGGATAATATAGTGTGACCCAACCTAAAGCCTAAATATGACAGCATTTGTATAAGTGCAGATACCTCTCAAAGGTTTTCATTCTGGTCCTGAGTCTCCGGGCTTCCTCCTTGGCCGCCTGGGTCTCATTCTGTTGCGTCTCAAGGTATGTCATCTGTTTCTGTCAAAAACAAATCAAAACAGATGAACAAAAATAATTTGCCGAGACAATATGAGTCACGATAAAAAAAGAAAAAATAAATATTGGGTTGAAACAATAGAGGACAGACTGCTTACTCTGAGGGTAGAACAGAGCATCTCCTTTTCCATAATATCCTTGCGCACACCATCTAGGTCTCTCCTCTGCTTGTCCACAATGTCCTTCAAATTGTCCACCGTCTGCTGCTTGTCCCGCCAGTCTCGCTCTACAAATGAATTGATCAGACAGGGCGGTGGATCACTTTGCCGTCTGATGCTTTCAACAACCGAGCACCACCGGATCACAACACAGGGGAGGTTTCTCACCTTTGGAGCTCAAGAGCGCCTTCATTCGATCAAGCTCATTCTATGTTCGGGGAAAAACACGAGCACAAAAAAAACACACGACACTTTAAATTAAAATCTTGAACGATGCGATGACGAGAAGGACCATCAAGTACAAGATTATCAAGGGCCTTTCCTCCTCTCAAGTAATTTATCTGTAAAAAAAAAAAAAAACCTCACTCAAACACAACAGATGCTCCATGTTTGGTACCTGCAAGCTTTCAGGGTCCTTGGTGCCCTCCTCCTCTCCACCAATGTCAAAGTACAGCTTGTTGATAATGTGTTTGGTGCTGACCTACACATAAATGGGGGGAGGAAGGGGGGTACAACGGTATTTAAGTTGAGTCCTTCTTCTGTTTGGCAAGTTGAAGTTGAGGAAAGTACTGTACCTGTTTTCTACATTGTGGACAGGTTTTTGTCGGAGCCGTCTGGAACCACTGGAGAAGACTAATATAGAGAGAGGGGGGAGAAAGGGAACAATTAGGCCATTTAAAACGGGTCAGACATGGGAGAGCAGAAGATTTGGACCTTCTCCGTCAGATTACCATTCATAGTGGAAAGTGTGTCCGCAGTGGATGGCAGCAACATCTCTGGAGTTGTCGAAAAAATCAGAGCAAATTGTGCAATATGCTCGGATGGGCATCCTGCCGTCTCGCGGATCCGCCTGTTACGAGCAGCGCACCAACAAAGGATTACTTGACGCACAAACAGTATATTCCGCTAACCTCTGCACACACTGTCAACGCTTAGCTAGCCGTTAGCTGCAGTCAGCTAACGTTGACGCGTTACGCTTCTAACTTCCGCTAGCTTTGGTAATCGTTGGCTGCTTTGTCGTCGGGGGGCAAACTCACACAAGGAAGACGTCACGTTACTGCGTAGTCTTTCGTAAAGGACTCACGCGTCCCTAATGCTGCGCGGAATATGACATTTTAGTCGAGCTGGCCGACATCAGGCAGACCTCTTAACTAGTTAGGTTTGCTAACAAACACAATGACGACCGACCCATTTACCCGCTGAACGTTCAAACTGAAGCCCCGCCCCTTTACGCTGCGTTCAGGTGTTACGCTTTTTTTCGGCTGTAGAATTATTCAATTTAATACAATTCAATTTTTATTCAATTTAATAATCCTACAATCATTTTCTTGTATTCAAGAAGCCTCTTACGATGTAGTTCAACACAATTAAGTGCAAACAGAGCTTCTGTTTAGACAAGAGAAGCTAAACTGTATCAGGGCCTAACAAAATAAACTAATCACCACTTTTTTGCTATAAATTACTTTTGTGTTCCCAAGAGCACACATCCACACTCGCTGTGAAAACATGTGAAAAATAGTTATTTTACTGATGTTTAGTTACTTTTTACACCAAGGGTCTATCTTCCTACTTCTTCGCACGCATAGTTGTCTGATGTCCTACGCGCCGTAAATGCACCATCCAGATCAGATAATAAACTCTCTAATGTTAACGTGACATAACAACACATTCATAACATAATATTCAACATTGAGCAACCACACTGACACACACAAACATTAATAAAATAACTGTTGTAGTTTCCGACTGAAATAGGCCTGTTTGCTGCCCCACAGACTGAGTATGGCCGCGTCATAGCGTTTCTCTGGAGAACAACTTCATATCCCACAATTCCTACTTCCGTACCCTCCCGTTAACCGTGAACAGGGCACGGTGACTGGCAAGAAGAAGTAACGTTACTTCTCCCCGGTCGTGTCGCTGCTTGTTAGCCGGCGTAAGTTGCAGCTTGACAAGTGAACTGTGGAACTCAACGACCAAATGCGGACAGCTCCGGAAATGAAAGGTAATAATTTGGAAGATAAATTAAACGAGTCACGAGAGCACTTTGTCAGAAAAAAACTGTAACGTTAGTGAAACCAAAACCAGCTAGCTGCAGATACTGTGGACGGTTTATTAAAGTTAGCCCGAGAAGTTCCCTATCAGCAGCACACCGTCTCTCTGAAACCGAAGGGTGTGAACAACAAGGAGTTAGTTACTGCAGACACGTTAAAGAGTCTTCTATTTACACGTCATATTGAGCATCACACCAGTTGTTGCTTGTAACGACAGCGACAAGAGTAAAAGTCGGCTAATTAATAACAAACTAAAAAAAGGTTGAAGTCAGACCACAACATTTTAATGACTCGCGCTCTGGTGGCCACGTCACAACAAAAGCACATCGCAACCAGCTCGGTCTTCAATCTCAAGTCCCAAAGCTGCTGTTGACCTTTGATCCCATGTCTGTTTGTCTGTCCCTCTGTCTGTCCCTCTGTCTGTCCGTCTGTCCCTCTGTCCCTCCGTCTGTCTGTCCCTCTGTCCCTCCGTCTGTCTGTCCCTCTGTCTGTCCGTCTGTCCCTCTGTCCCTCCGTCTGTCTGTCCCTCTGTCCCTCCGTCTGTCCCTCTGTCTGTCCTACTAGGCGTGTGTCCCTGCCATAAGTAGCCGTGATGGATGGAGAAGCCCAAAAGGCCAATGTGTCGTGGGAGGGTGCTACTCTGGCTCCGGTGGACCGCCTCCGCTCCGAGAGGGCGGACAGCCCCACACCAGGTCTGGTGGAGGGAACGGAACCAGGTGAGGCTCAGCCATATTCAGCACGGTCTTACACTCTGACTGGGACATAATGCCTTTTAGTTGCAGCTACTTGTACATCCCAGGCATTGGCCGCTATCGATGGGATTATTTTCTTTTCTCTCTGCCATTTGTTCTCTCTCTCTCTATTTAAACAACTGTGGGTCTGTCTGGACATCGTTGGACTTTTTGGATAAGTGGGTCGAATGAATTTGTATGAATCCACGAATGCGTTTCTCCATCTCCCGGCACATCCCCGGATGGGATTATATTACAAAACAACAATACATGTTTACAGTACATGGGTGTAATGTTTATAGTACACCAGTGTGCGCTGTACAAAGAAACCGGGCTGGCCATGCATCAGTCCGTAGATAAGTAGAGATCTGCTCTCTTGACTCAAAGTGTCATTGATAATTATTTTCTCGTTGGCATCCGGCCAGAATTTAGGTTCTAGGATTGCTGCTTCAAAATAGAAACAGAAAATCTTTGCAGCAGACTGTGCCTGTGATAATAGTGATTTCCAATGGCTGCATAATTGTACCATGGCAAAAACATGCATAAAACACAACAGTAATTCTTATGTAATACGACACACACACACACACACACACACACGCACACGCACACGCACGGAATGAGAATTCACATCCTGTTTTTGCAACGAAATTTTTAACATGTGATCACAATAATCTGTCTTTTGCAATCTGCCCACTTGTTTGCTGGGAACGCTCTTGTGATAAACATCACAAGTAATTAATTGACTGACTGTTTTTTTTTGGTGCTGTGAGACTGCGTTAATAGTAATAATCTAGATAAGATTATGTGACAAAACAACTCGAACTGCCATATCCTCTCATAAGAACTATAATAATAAAGTAATCTCCTGACTGACGTCTGTAAAAAATAAAATCAAAGTTTCATAGTGAAAGCATGGCGGCAGCAGCACAGATGTGTCACATCCAGCTTGAACAAATCCAAATTTGGACTGAAGTTAATTTATTTTTTTCTGGATTTGCGCTTCTAGTTTAGTAAACATAAACATGACATTTTTGTAATGTTACCTCACTGACTCATTATCAGACTTGTCGTATCCTGTATTGCCTTTTCTTCTACTTCTTTTTCTCTGAATTAGATAGCTGGGAGTTTATTAACTTCTCTTAATGTGGATGCTTTGAAAAGCGTGCAAGCACTAATAGCCCCAAATAAAACATCTGTTATTGAGGCCTTTTCTGGATTCTGGCTATTGTCAGTCAGTGCTTGAAAAAAAAAAAAAAAAAAAGACACATTTCTTGGGGGTAGTTTTTTCCTGTTTTTGTTTTTACCTTGTAAATTCACACGGCATAACATAGAGTCTCCCTCTGCATCATTTGGCAGCTTTTGTCCGATGCCTTTTTTGGCCGTTTGGGACCGTCTCAGCCGCCGCGTGGGAGACGGTTCCCACACAAAAGCTTGGGAAAGTCACTGTGACCTGCTCCGCAGAGGTGGGAGAGTTAACCTGACAACGAAAACTGTTGTCCGAGAACACACTCGTATAAATCTCACCTTTTAGTGTGACGACGCCGCACTTGGACGTGGACAAGCCAGTCAATAGGGGTAGAATTATTCTTGGTTGGAAGTGTTCTCAAACAATATCTTTTACTTTCACAAGAGAAGGACTCTCAGGTTGAAGGACTAAGGAGTTGATTTTGCAAATGTATGTCTGGTTAACCTCCGCACCTCCATTAAAGAACACACTTCCCTGAGCTTTTTCTATGGGAACCAGTCTCATCCACTGGTCCCCCGCGCAGTGGAGGAGACATTCCTGAATGGGGTTTGGCCAACAGATGCAAAACAACAACAAAGGGCAGCCTTCAAAAGGGCTTTATTGTTCTCCAGGGGCTCACTTATTTATTCCTTACACATCCGTACGACCTACTGACAAACATTTGACAAATCATGTATACCTACATCAACACAGGCGCCGGCCAGAAGAGTGCCATGTTCGTCCACGCGCAGTCTTTCGAGGATCTGCTGACCGCTGAGGAGGGGGATCGGAGGGAGGCCGAGCTGGACACGTCTGGAGAGTGTGCCGAGGAGCTCACGGTGCTGATGGCGGAGAACAGCGTAGAGGAGCAGCACAACAGCAACGTCGCATCGGCGAGTCGGACCAAGGAGGAGGACGACGTGTCCAGCGAGGTGTGGAGGAGCCACAGAAAACACGTGTTTGTGCTGAGCGAGGCCGGAAAGCCAATCTACACCCGCTACGGCACGGAGGAGGCTCTGTCCAGCACCATGGGGGTGATGATGGCCCTCGTATCCTTCGTCGAGGCCGAGAAGAACATCATTCGCTCCATCCATGCAGGTCAGGATCTGCTTCGGGTTCGCAAGCCAAAAATACATGTGTGAAAAGTGCATTTCATGAACTGGTGTTTTAATCCGTGTCAGATGGCTGTAAGGTGGTTTTCCTCACCAAGAGCCCCCTGGTCCTGGTGGGCGTGTCTCGGACCTCTCAGACCGACAAGGAGCTGCTGCGGGAGCTGCAGTACATCTACTACCAGATCGTCAGCCTGCTCACCCTCACCCAGCTCAACCACATCTTCCAGCACAAGCAGAACTTCGACCTGCGCCGCCTGCTGGCCGGCTCCGAGTACCTCACCGACAACCTGCTGCATCGGCTGGACCGAGACCCGGGGCTGCTGCTCAGCGCTGTCACCTGCCTGCCTCTGGCCAGCTCCGCCAGGGACGTGGTGTCGTCGGGCCTGCAGGCCGCCAAATCCGAGAGCCTGGTGTTCTCCATCCTGCTGGCGGGCGACCGCCTGGTGACTCTGGTGAGGAAAAAGGACCAGTTCCTGCACCACATAGACTTGCACCTGGTCTTCAACCTGGTCGGCTCCTCCTCGTGCTTCCGAGAGGGCGAAGGCTGGTCGCCGATCTGTCTGCCAAAGTTCAACACCGCGGGGTTTTTCCACGCTCACATCTCGTACCTGGAGCCCGCGTCCCAGCTCTGCCTCATCCTGGTCTCGACCGACCGGGAGGACTTTTTTAACATGTCCGACTGCAAGCGACGGTTCCTGGAGAGGCTGAGCAAGCGCAGTGCCTACCAGGCCCTGAAGGAAGCCCTGAAATGTCCCAGCTATTCGGTGGAGCAGGTCGGCATCCCGGAACTCAGGCATTTCCTGTACAAATCAAAGAGCTCAGGGCTGTACACCAGGTGGGCAGGACGTCCGCTTGAACTTAATATATACGTCTCAAACGCGCATCACAAATAATGTGGCGTTTTTTTCCCCTGTAATTCTTGGTGCCAAAAAAAACGTCCGGTGTTGCACTTGACAAGATGCTCTTATTTCTTTTCCTCCAGTCCAGAGTTCCCTGAAGTGTACCAGTCTGATGCAGAGCAGGAAAGGATGATGGGACTGTACCAGGACCTCCACAGCAGCTTGCATCATCCGACCAGACCCCTCCGCTCCTTCTACCGCTGCTGCGAAAAGGAAAACCTGCTAGCATGGGTAAGCCTGGCGTTGTGAGATGAGACGCTCGTGCTGTCTTTTACAGTATTTTCCTGTGTGCTGGAGACGGTCGACTCTATTCTGAGGACTGAGCGTGTGGATTTAGAGTTTGGCACTTTGTATGTAAGGACAGCATTTTGTGTTTTTTTTTTTTTTTTTTTTTTTTAAAAGGTGAGCATTTATACGTTGGCTCTTTGCGTTACAAGATTTACATTCCAAAACGTCCGATCGTGAAAAATACTGCAATATGCATTTTGAATAGCTGCTCTGCCTCCTCTCCTGCAGGTGACGAGTGGGTTCGAGCTCTACCTCTGCTTCAGTCCGCTGGGGACCAAGGCCTTGGCCGTCTCCGCTGTCACCAAACTGCTGAAGTGGATCCGGAAGGAGGAGGACCGCCTCTTCATCCTGAGTCCCCTCACATACTGAGTCCGCTTTGGATTCCTCTGATCTCATTCAGCGACTTGTGATTAAGTAGATTGCGCAATGACGGCAAGTTAAAGCTGTTTTTTTTTTAATCTGGCTCGCTTTTTATGACTTCAAATTTGAATAACAGCAGATGAAGCAGCATCCGCAGCGTCGACGATGGCACAACAGCAACATGAACGGCGGTGTTGATATGCTCTCGACGTTGTTTCGTGAATGTCTGTGACGGACCTATTATGCCTCTTAAGACTGTGAAAGATGCTGTCGTTGTTTTATGAAATGCTTTCTCCTCAGTTCTTAAAAAGCAGGAATCCAACTTGAATTAAAAAAAAAACTGGAATTTGTCTGAGAAGCTGCAGTAGAATGTATTCTCTTGTTATAACACGTGCTGTTAAAATATGAGTTGAC
The DNA here is from genome assembly GCA_016806645.1 of Ophiodon elongatus. NCBI lineage: Eukaryota > Metazoa > Chordata > Actinopteri > Perciformes > Hexagrammidae > Ophiodon > Ophiodon elongatus. The sequence goes on along the minus strand of JACSYO010000324.1, from coordinate 2,060,791 downwards.
CACATTCCTGTTGTGTATGTTTACATGACGACCAATAACTGTAATTGTCATTTTACCTCTATGCACTTTCTTTATGCAAAAGACAGACGTGTTCACGAGTCTGTGACCTGATTACTGCTGTCATTTGTTGCATTAATGTTAGGGAGACTTAATTTCACTTGGAATATCAAAATATCTTTAAGAGAAATATTGTATGAAATTGTGTCTGCTTGTGTCTTATCACAAAAGGTTCACTGTATTTCACGGGATCCTGCTTTGCTTGAGGAAAACATTCCCACATCTGCCTCCACTAATCATGCCTTAACTAATGTTCATTGTTCAAAGCCAAAATAGGGTGTGGCAGTGCAGATTTATGGCTGCATTACAACTCCAGAATTATTAGATATAAATAAATCGCTGGTAAAAAAAAGAAGAGATTCTGATCATGTGTCTGCATGACTTTTGGGTTTTCTTTCTTTTCATAGCAGGTGTGTTAGTTAGTGATGGAAGAAGTACTTATATCTGTTATGTCAGTACTCTGCAAAAATACTTTGGTACAAGTATTTTATTCAAGACTTCACTTAAGTAACAGTACAAAAGTATTAGCACAAAGTAGTAGTACCTGTTGGGCGGAACGGCCCCTTTCAGAGTTGTATTATTGGAATATTATTCCCGATGCTTTAGCACATGAGCAACGTGGCAATGCTGCAGCTGGTGGAGGTGGAGCACATTTCGTAGAAGTATAAAGTAGAATAAAATACTCAAAAGTAAAAGCTACTTTAGTATTTGAGTAATTGTACTTATTTCAACCACTGATAATGGTAGTAGGCTAATATTACCTGGTTTTAAGAACCCTACTTTATGCTCTCTCATATACATTATATTATATGTATTTTAGGATATATATAGATAGATATCTATATCTATAGATATATATTATTAAAAAAATTCTCTCTCTCTCTCTCTCTATATATCTATATATCTATATATAGATATATAGATATATATATCTATATATATAATAAAAAAAATATAATATATTTTTATAAAAAAATGTATATATCTAGGTATGTTGCCTCAACACCAAGGGAACTGGAGCACAATAATAATAAATAATCAATAATAATAAAACCAGTACAAGTCGCTTTGATCGGTGGAACGGGCTACATCTACAGTAGGTAATCCTGAAATGGTTGAAAGTGAGAAAACAATATTTAAATGACATCTGCCACGTACCAGAGACTTTTTTTTATTACAATGTACACGCATTAATTGACAGCACGTGTACGTCACTGTTCAATGAGGGTTAATTGGGTTTGCCGCTGCTGACTGTCGGAGAAGGAGGAGAGAGAGGAGGAGGATTGGGGGGGGGGGGGGGAGAGGAGGAGAGGAGGGGGGGAGGAGCCCCGTCCGAGGCGAAGAGGACCGACTCGAGCAACTTCGGAGTTAAATCCGAAACCAGCGCAGGTTCCGTGCTCGCGAGGACGGACCAGGCTTTACGGTGGAAAGGTGAGATCTTGAATCTACCTGAGCGAAGAAAAATCATCCCGCTGCACGCGCTGCTTTCCAGAGTCAGGCCGAGGAGCAAAGCTGGCAGCAGGAGGACAGTAACTAACCTGCACAGGTGAGCTTCTCCATAAACATAAACATATGCCATGTACCGGAGACTTTTGTATTCTGTCAGACAAAACTAACCACCTGACACCGCTAAATATTCCAGTACAGGTGGTCGTTCAGATGTCATAGCACACCAAAACAAATGACATTATAGCATAAGATTAAGATGTCACAAAGCGTGTTAAGGTCATGTTTAAAGGCGGCACTGTACGCTGCTTATGTTTAAACCAACCTTAGTGTTTTACTATAGGAGTTTTAACTGTGACAGCCCCAAGGGCTGAAACCGTGATGGTGAGTGAGAAAGGTGTGCTGAGCTGAGCGCAGACATTTACTATTCCGTATCTAATTTGAGAGTGGTATCATAAAATATGACAATTTACATTTGCAATTGGATTTATTCTCTGTGCACTTTGTGTGAGAAGACCACAGTGCCCGACTATAACCATTCCTAAAGATCACAGAGCAAGGTGTTTCCCAGTCTAGTGCAGCTGTTGTAGTCAAGTACATGTGGAATGGAGCCAGAATACAAACTGGCACGATTTCACAGAACTTAAGGCAGACATTCTGAGGATAAGAAACAGAAGCATGAACGTGGAGATGAGTCAAAAATAATAAAAAGATATAAAAGGACAAGAGCAGGCTAAAAATAGTGCAGCTCCTGTGCAATTTTCAGATTTGTCTTGATGTTGACTTGGCCACTTGGATGAATCATTTTTGAAGAATAAACTTAATAATATACTTATACAAACTTAATAAACGAAATCATCCTTATATATGTTTTTAAAATAAAGTAAACACAGAGCTGTGTGTCGCTCCACTCCGGTGGGTTGTTTCTTGGTGGTTCTGTACTGGTTTGGGAAGCATACCCTGCCGCTGAATTAATACACATATCCTTGGGGTGCCATGTGTTTTTCACCATTGATTGTTGGCGCAGCAGATGTGCCTCCTCAAACCCCCGTGGGCATCTGTGCAGTTATCAATCAAAGAGAGAAGCTCTCATCATAACTGCCGACAAAGTGCCCGTGAGCAAGGCACTTATCCTGTTGCGTACGGCAGCCAAATGCGAAGTCCCCATCCCTCTCACTCCACTGGTGTACGTAAGTGGCAATTTGTATATTTGGAAAATTAAATCGGTAAATTCATATTGACGCTGAGATAAAAAGACGAGGAAAATTGAAGATAGAGCACATTTATCACACAAACACTATAAATCAGAATCCTGTGAGGGAATACGCTGATGCAGCCTCCAGCAAGAAACGACACGCCGACCTGCCTGTAAATAGAACAATAGTACAACGAACGGAAACTCAATTTCAACCATTTGCTTTATTAACCATGAACATGAAGGAAGTCAATCAGTGCTATTACTATGTACACCCATGTCCTCCCACCTTAACCTCAGTTTCACATGGAGCTGCCAATGTTAAAATGTAACACCACTTTCGTGGGATTCCATGAATTATTGATGCCAAGACAACACACTTTACTCGAAACTTTTCCGTACGACTCCTCACAGCAACAATAAGTGATAGAGTTTTGGGGAAAATGGAGCTTTCTGTGCTAAAAAAAATAATCAGAGTTGATCAAAATTCGGTGGCACGAGCAGATGAGCCGTTTCTTCTTCACCCGGGGCTGAAAAAGGTGCACGTCGTCCTCATGACCATCAGCCCGTGCACATCTTTCCCCCTGAAAGGCACGTAGCGGCTGTGCCAGGAATGCAAAGTGGAGAGGCCGAGGTTCTTCAATACAGCCTGACTGCGATGTGTCGGGTTAATGATCCACCCAGCACCGTCTGTCCAGAACGAAGGCAAGGCTCAGAGTTTTGAACGCGGTTCCACTCGGTTGCTTGTTGTTGGGAGGATGATGAAGAGGCTCAATTTTTTTTGTTGATAGATTTGGTGTGTTTACTTGGTTACTACCAGTACTCCTAAATGAAAGAACATGACACATAATGAGGTTGTGGGGGTGGGGAGGAACAGATGGGATGTTGGATTAACCAGAATAAACAGGTCCAGACAGATGTGAAGGACCTTTGCAGGAAGTCACATCATAAAAAAAATAGTTTTATCCACTCCTACTATGCTGACCACCAACAACGCAGCGCTCTGTTTTATTATGTAAACAGTGTGTCAGAGGAAGCTTTTATCTTTATGACCGCATGTGCTTTTATCATCATCTGGCTCAACCAAGATGATGATATTTATCACCTCAGATCCGTTCGGATTCAGTGCAGGACATAGTTACGCTGAGTGATTTGTATTTGAACTTATTTATCAGTTATAATACAGTCACCATTTCCTGAAAGCAATATTTTTTTTTCTCTGTGACGGGCCACTGTTGATCATTTCATAGTTTTGCAGGAGGTTAGTGTTACTTAAGAAAAAAGGAGATCAGTTCTGAATGCAATAGGTTTCAGTCTTTAAAAATAAAACTAAACTCCATTCCCTTGGAAGACCGCAAGAGGAAATTAAAAGCCATGGAAAAAAGCAAGCAAGGTAACCTTTTCTGTCAAAATGTTCTCAGGATCAAAGAGTAAAATTTTGTATGCTGTGATTTCAGCCATGTTTGTGTAGAGGCTCATTTCTCAAGACAAGGTCAATTTTGGGATTTTGGACTATATTGCCTCCATAGCATGTCTTCTTTGAGACTAGTGGAAATAAATTATCCAGAATACACATTAAGGTCTTTATTTTACTACACTTTGTCTACTAACGTCTGTAGATGTCTCCTGAATTCACCAATGCCTTGTTTGCATATTTAAACAAACATTTTCTGAAAACTTGTAACACAAAAGAAATACTTGTTTTAATGTAAACAAACATCAACTGCAACATTCTATTCCTAAAAACATGGCAATTTAAATATATATAAAAATATAAATATATATATATATATATATATAAAAAAAAGAAAAAAAAAAAGAAAAAAAAAATATATATATCTTTTTTTTATGGCTCTTGACAGTGTTTTCTGATTCATGGAGTGATACAAAGTGATATCCAAAAATCGGTAAAATATCTGTAAAACCCTTTGACTCTAATATGTCAACAAAATGAAACAACAATTTTGAACCTGGCTTCGTCCAAAGTTCAGATCTCTGTTCTGGAAGTTCAAACGTGCACAATAAGATAAAGCCTCATTAGCATATTTAAACCTAATATCAGAAAGCTGTGATACAGAAGCTGATTGCCTTAATTTAATTAACTGTGGACGTTTCATGGCGATATCTATTAGTTCAAAAGTTTACCCTATTCAACTGTAGTGTGTCCCCATAATGATTTAATGACCTATTCTACTTTCTTCCTTCAGGTATCAGCGGCTGGTGTTAAGGATGCTTTTTTCCCGACATCAGACCTGGAGGTAACCCCACGTTGTCTGTGCTGTTGCCTCCCCGTGCACCCCGGAGTGGAGATGGTCCACTGGACCACACAGTGGGGGACATGTGTCTGTGTCCAGACTCTGCTGGCCATTGCCCTGGCCAACTGTCCCTCGCTTGCCCCCAGCCCTGTCAACTTCTCTGTGGTTTATACCATGCCCTTCTTCCAGGCCGGGGGGGCCATCCAGAACATAGTCAACAACTCGATCTACCAGGAGGTGTATGTTGCCTCTCAGAATGTGATCGAAGCTGTCAACAGAAGCTTAGAGAAGGTGTGGGAGCTCCGAACTGGGCCGGTGGGAAGCCCCGAGTGTCACGTATGCAATTTGTGCAACATTGACAAGGATCCCAACTTCCTGGAGGACACAAACAATCAGGTCTTGCTGTTGGATACTCTCTTTATGTCTTTATACTCCTGTGGAAGTTCTCAGTATGGTGTATGCTATTTCCACCAACTAAACCCAAACGGAGAGTCGCCTTCCCTTTCGAAGTGTTTGTTCAGAGAGGATTCGAACTCCGCTGCCTACTGTCCTGACTGTTTGGCTAGCCCTCTTGGTACCAAAGTCACAATGGTCGAAGAGGGTCAGACCGTTTACTTCTTTGTTGCCACCACTGTCAACGACAGCGTGACCCAGCGTTATGCAAGGAAGTCTATATCAGTGCGTCGACCACTGGCCACAGAAGATGGCTTCTACAACGACGTGCGTGGCCTGACTGTCCTGCCGGGCTTGCGGCGGACATACAATATTGAATACGTCTACAGCTTTTTCACTCAGGAGTTCGTCTACTTCCTCTCAGTTCAGAGGGAGAGCCCCGATCAGGACTCCTCACCGTTTCAGACTCGCTTGGGCCGTCTCCCACGGAATGAGTGGGAGATGAAGAGGTACCGCGAGGTGATCCTGGAGTGTCGGTTTGAACCGAAGCGCCGGAGGAGGAACGTAGCCAGCGAGCCCTATAAGGACGTGGTGTACAATGTTGTCCAGGCAGCCCACTTTGGCACGGCAGGCAGGGAGCTGGCAGAGGAGTTGGGGGCCGAGGAGGAGGATGACATCCTCTACGGGGTTTTTGCCGTCACTGATGACAACGGGGTGACGGAGCATGACTCGGCCCTGTGCGCCTTCCCGATTGACAACGTGAACAAAGCCATCGTGGATGGGGTGGATGACTGCTGCGAGTCTGGGCCAGAGCAGCTCTCCAGAGGCCTCTGTCATTTCCAGCCCTGTGAGAGCTGTCCACATGAGGTGAGGCCGTCAGTCCTCTAACCCACTGCACTTATCCATAACATGGATGAGATGAGCAATGGGTTTCCAATAACTCTTTGTTTTATAGAATTCCCAGAAAACATCTGAGGTATCTCTCCGGTATATGGATAACAATTTGCTGAATCAGAGTGCAGGTTTCTTGACAGGGCCTGTTAGAAAATCTCCCCACGTGGGTGTGGAGCTGTCCTCTCTCCTAACATGTGCGTACATATGGAAGAGATAGTGATGTAATTGAGCACTTGTTGTGACTGGATGAAATCATAGGGAAACATAATTGGCCTGTATTGTACTTGAGGATGGCTGCTAGTGTGAGTGGAAAAGAGAGTAGGCGTTATATTTTACAGATAAAAAATGGATTCAGATCAGCCACAAAAAGGAGAAACGTAAACAATTTCATTAGGTTCATCACTTGGGTCCTCTGTAGAGACTTGGTGAGAAAAAAACCTTCACAGTACACAAAACACAGGCCTTCCTTCGTTTTCCTGAAGAGTGAAAAACACAGTTTGCGCTCTTCCAAAACCTCATCATAACCCTATTACCTGCTGTCTGTAGCCAATCAGGGAGGATCTCTGGAATAGGCCCTTTTCACGGCAGCCATTTTGACATGTAATTGCAGGATAGACACGGGTGCGATTGAAAAACATTATTATGGCTCCGTTCCATTTAGCCGGGCTGGGGCCCTGGTATTGTGCATGCTGGCTCACTGTAATGGCTGGGACACTACATGGAATGGGACCGTAATCAGTTTTATCAATTATACCTGTGTTTACCTTTACATGTCAAAATGGCTGCTGTGAAAAGGGCCTATTAGAGCCACAGGTTGCATTAATGGCTAAATGGTGCTCAACTGTACTTTGACCAAAATAAATGAATCAAATGTATCCTCCCAAGAGGCATAATCACATATATATATTGTTAGTGAAGTTGATAAACAAGTAAACATTCCCTTTTTTTGCACTGACTAACATTACAGCAGAAAAAACAAAGACTAATATGGTTTGACTGGGCACAGGCCTCCTCTTCAACACTCAAACCTGTACAGTCAGCATACCACCAGCTTTCAAGGTACTTTACAGGAAGCCAAAAAGCCATCACCATTGTTACTGCCTCACGATGGACTGAGCTGGGACATTCTTAGCAAATTTAAAGCTGCTTATCTTGTCTGTGTAATTCTGCGGAGCTTGTCTCCTCCCCTCTCAGCCTGCCAACACCCATTTAGCATCATGGTTAAAAGACAATAACGTGTGTGACACCTGTGCAGAAACTGCAGTTGAAAATTAAAAGAACAGTCTATTGATAATATGCACTGTTCCTCTAACATCCAACTGTATACATGAATAATAATAGGGGACGTGCACTCCTCCTTCTTAAAGGGTCATGCAAGTCAGGGAATTAAAGTCCCTCTCCAGAAAACCCATGTGAGCAGAATTAAGATTAAACACAATTGAGGCAGTTCACGGCTCATATAAATGTCAATCAAATGAACCTGAGGAATGTGCGCGTTCCTCTAAGCGTGCATTCCAACACTGAGGCAGGGAAATTATGTATGGGGAGTGGAGAAAATAGGCTCCATGGCAGCTTGTTTGCACATGTACAAGGACAGATGATATCCAAATGGTAAAATTAAATCAGTAGTGCACTTATAGAAGTTCCTCAGATGTAATTTTTGCGGTTAAAAAGTGATGATGACAAGTACTCAACCTTCGTCATGTTCGTGCTTTCTTATGATTATTATGGAAAAATATTATGACATTATGTAAACCCCCAACCAAAGCAATACTTTACTCAAATTACAGACACAATGACTAAGGAAATGACACAAACCAGAGAAAGTTAATTTCGCTCCAGCTGCATGTGGTCGAGTGACTCACTGTTTTAGTTAAAGTTGAATCTGTCTGCAGATTATTGTGCAAGCTAAAAGTGAAACTATTGCCATCAGAAGTAGGAATTAAATGTGCCTTTTGAGAGATCGTTCATATCTTACAGCTGCTTTATCACCGAGAGGTAAATGAGAAGATTGATACCGCTTTCTGTCTGTGAGAGTGGTATCAATCTTCTCATCTTACTCTCAGCAAGAAAGCCAAAAGCGTGGTTCCCCAAAAGTGGAATTATCACTTCATTGATAGGGATGAGAATGGCTGATAACTGACACGTGAAAATATAACGGAATCTCTGTGGCCATATGACCCTTTTCATTTCTTTTTTTGATTGGACTAATCCTCTTCATCATATGTCAGATCTTGTAGATTACATGCCCGTGAAAAGGAAACTTTTTGGGATTCCTATTAGGTGCCATTAAGGTCATTTGCATCCCTTCCGGCATAGGAATGCAACCAGAACCACTCGCATCAGCATTCAGTGAGCACTCACTGCGAAATCCAAGAAATCAGGGAAACAAATTGCTTTTTGGATGGAAAAATAAGGATGGAAGAAGTCTGTTGGAATGAAAATTGGACAGGGGCCAGGTGGGAGTAAGGTTTGAGGGCTGCGTCAGTTGAGTGAATTTCTCAGGCCAGACAGGAAGGAGTATTAAAAAAAAAAAGAAAAAAGATTTGCTCTCATGTCAGTCATAACCGTCATGTTGTGAGTGTATTCAGCAGCCTGATAAGGCCATAGTGAGCATTTGGATGAACATTTTTAAACGTCTCAGATTAGGACTGTATTGGTTTCTTGTGTTAATGCACTTGGGAAAACTGTTTTTGTAATTTCCAGAACCCATTCATATTTCCCATAATGTCATTTTTTTTTATGTTGAGTTATTCTGTGTTGGCGTATGGGGAGGGGCTTCCTATTCCCAATGTAACAGCCAGTTTGAGAATTAAGTAGCATTCCCAGAACTGAGTTGTTATTATTGTGATTTTATAGTTTAGATGTTGAGTCGTAGAACTTGTGGTAAGAAAGTAGGTGTTGAGACTCAGAAGCAACTCTGTTCGGTGACGTCAGTTGTTCAAGGAAAAGAAAGCCAAGAAAAGCTGAGGAATTAACATTGGTTTTGATTTCAGGGAACTGGGGAACTTTTCTCCTGAGGCCTATCCGTTTTGCTGTTTTTGGCTGCTGGTATGAATGTTGAGTGACCTGCCAGTGGGATTGCCCAACAATGTGAAATCCTAGTTCTTCCATTTCTCTACAGACCAAAACACATTTAGTGCCAACAAGATCACCTGTGCCTCACAAATACTATCCTTCTCTGCTTTTTAGTATGACATTGAATCATTTAGACTTTGGAGGATCATTAAATTGAATAATGTAAAATAATACATTTTTCAATATGAGCATGTGATTCTGTAGATCACCGGCCACTTTCAGCTTCTGGGCTCTCACTGAAATATGAAAATGTGTTTTAGTTTGTTCACACTTTATCTCTATGTCATTGTCATGTGTCCTTAAGCTTCCCAAGTAATTACTTTTTTTATTTTTAGGTCAGCGGCATTTGAGGTTTAGGGTTCAGGAAACTAAAATACAACCATGGTTATATGCTCCTCTGGGGTTGGGAGGTAAATCATTTCAGCCAATAGCAATGCTGTTTGTTGTGAAGACTCACATCATCAGACAAGAGCATGGAGGATGCGTGTCTCCCAATATTTTTTCGCATCCACTTAATTTGAAAAATGCATATTTCCCAATTACCTGTTTCTCCTTTTTATATGACAGGAACACAAATAGAAAGTGTAATTTCTTTATTGTTATATCATGCCCGAAGATATTAACCAGTGTTTACGCGACGACTCCCTCTAATCAAACAGAGATCCGCCCTGCTACGTGTATATAGCTACAAGGCAATCCTGCTGTCGGTAGCGCAGCACAAAATCATTCATCATGGCCTCTTAAATTATGAAATGATGACATTACAACGACAGATTCACCTTGTGCTTCTGGTGTGCCGGGAAACTCGTGATTTCCCTGGTGACCAGTGCAGCTCGTAGCTCGTCCTCCTCGCAAGCAAACAGCTGGGCCCGTCTCACTACATCTGTACGCTTTTAAAAAGGAGAAATATCATCGTCTGAGAATGTGGAACTCTTTGAAGAGCACGGGTACGCACTCTAAGCTGTCAAGCTAATTTGGACAAACATAAATAAATAAAAAATACAACTCAAGGTCCCGTTACTGGCTCTTTCCTACAGGTCTAACTCCATGACGTCTGAGCGTGCAGTTGAAAGATTGTTGATTTTTTTCGCTTTTCTCTCCCTAAAAGCCTTTGTAGCCTGTTGTAGACCCTGATGTCAGCCTCGTTCAAACATGTCTGATCATAGCGAGTGTATTTTCTGCCTCACTTCCTTCCTCATTTTCATGTCCTCTGCTGCCTGTTGCCTGGGTACTAGAGCATGGAGAACAATGCCACATGCAGAGACCATCCTACTATGATGTCCAAGCCATACTACAGAGTGGACCTCTTCAACAGGCAGATGACAGACGTCCTGCTCACATCTCTGCTGGTCACAACCATAGAGAACAAGACCGTGGCCCATATTGGCACCTCGACTGGACGCCTGCTGCAGGTACACGGACATTTTTGGTATCTGTCCTCACTTGACCATTGTATACGGTCCACGACTAATAACCATACGTTGTGTCTGTGTTGACAGCTTGTATTGACGAGATCCAGCCCTATTATCTTTGCCAATTACTCTTTGGTAGAGAACCAGAGGGTCTCGTCCATTGCTGCCGTTTATTCATCGGAGTATCTTCTCTTTGTGGTTGGAGACAAGGTACAAGAGCACTCCCATGAAATGAGAGCGAAACACTTTCATTTATATCAATGTAAACGTGTACAATGGCTCTGTGGATATTACTGTCATCCGATCAGGAAGCTCTCGAGGTCAACTTTACTCCGACAGACCAAACACGCAGCTCAGATTACATTACAATTACAAATGAGTTGGGACTGCCATTGGCCCTATGTTTTACTGCCCACTGCCCAGTACATGCTGGGATAGGTTGCGACCCCTGTGACGCTGAGAATGAACAAGGGGGTAAAGCAAATCGATAAACTTGATCTGACTTTGCAGTTTGCAGCATGTTTGATATCAGTAATCACATGGGTTTTAGGACTATTATCGTGTGTTATTTGGATTAGAGCAGTGTGTTGGACTTCCTCTGAGCACCAGGAGCTGTCTGCTGAACGAGGCCCAGTATCAGTTTACATGTAATAGTAATAGCCACATTAATAATGAAGTAGTACAAGGCCATAAGATTGAATATGTGACCTTTTAAATCCCTCTGTTTCAGATGATCCAGGTGCCCCAGAGAGGGCCGGGCTGTCAACACTTCCTGACTTGTGCCATGTGCCTGACAGCCCCGAAGTTCATGGGCTGTGGCTGGTGCTCCGGAGTGTGCTCCTGGGAGAGCGAGTGTCACAGTGGCTGGAGGAACGAGTCCTGCCCGCCGGGGATCACTGGGGTGAGGTTTGTTCTGTAATCCGGGATACACACGTCTCTTCGTGCAACTAATGAAAACATGTCATTTCAAGGTGGCACTCTGTGTTCTGCTTTATTGACGCAGTTCTTTCCACGGACTGCTCCCCCTGATGGTCAAACAGAGCTAACGGTATGCGGCTGGGAGTTACAGTCTCCCATGAGACCTGCCATCACCTCCAGAACCCACCAGGTCCGACTGGGACAGACTGCGTGCACTGTGCTTCCGGTCAAAAGCAACAACACACAGTGAGTATTGGTGCAGGCCCTGTTCTGGTTCCAAGTCCAATCCGTTATAGAAATGTTGTGGAAAATGTGCCCTTGGAATTTTGAAAAAAGAAAAGGCCATGACTATTGAGGCTACTTTTTGGGGAGAAAAATGAGTCTAACCTTTGTGGGGCTGACAAAACTTGATATGTGCCCTAGGATGCACTCTTAGGGTGCTAAGAGTGGGTTGATTTAACTTGAAAGCTGTATTTTAGCAGCAAAGCTCACACATGTAACAACTTTAGTCTCCTGGTGGAGTTTAAAGTCTAACAGTTTTAATTCACCCTGAAATTGTATTTGTCACTGGTGCTGCCGTTACTGTCACTCACACACATGTTTTGTGGTGCTGCTCCTCAGTTTGGTGTGTAAGATTCGCTCTGGGTCCACTGAGCTGTCCAAACCAGTTAACATTACAGTGGAGGTGCATGAGGGCAAGGTGGAGGGACGCTACTCTATTGACGGGAAGGCAGAAATGCCAGGATTCACATTTGTGGTAATCTTTGCTGCTATCGTCTCCTGATATCCTCATTACAACATACAAGCTGTAAATACTTTTAAATGCTGTTTAATCTAGGGAACTGCTTTTTTTGTTTGTTTACCAAAATACTTGAATAAACTGTCCCTCCAGATTCCCAACATCACAGAAATCCAGCCCAACTATGGGCCTCGTGTTGGGGGCACACTCATCACGGTGACTGGACCGCACTTGGATGCTGGGAGGACCAGGAGAGTCACTCTCAACGACGTGCCCTGTCCTATAAAGAGGTCTGGAAACACACCCGTTCATATCCGTTTTCATCACGCTATCCTCAAACTGTGCGTACAATAATTATGGTTTGGGAAACCACAGGCTAACCCCTAGACGGGACTTGGCAGCCAAAGACTGACTCAGAGCTGAACTATGTTATCTTAATGAACATGCAACATGAAAAAGCTTTGAAAGCTGTTATGGCATGCAATTCTCACACCTCTGTCTCCCTCCAGAGTCACAGAGCCCAAAGGCAATGTGTCCTCCATCATCTGTCTGTCGCAGTCCATCTCAGAGGTGAGGGACGTCCCACTGAGTGTTTTCATCGACAAGGCTCCCGTCCTCACCACAAAGGTGTTTTACTACAAGGAAAACCCGATGATTACAGCCGTCCTGCCTGACTGCAGCTTTGACAGGTCAGCCAGTGAGACCTCCACCTTTTCCCATCTGTCTTTCTCATCTTTATCACGTCGCAAAAATTCAGCTGTAACAGCAATCAATCTCATCTCCCCTGACTTATGGACATTATGGAAAATGTAAACATGCCTCACCGTTTGTCTGAATCGCAGGGGGTCGAAGATTGTCATCGGTGGGGAGAACCTGGATTCCGTTTACCGCACCATCATCCGCTTTAAACCCAATGAGAGCCACTTGAAACCTGTGTCAAGGGTACAGTGTTCATCGTAATGTACAGTAGATTCATTCAAAAGCATAATTCTATTAAGTCAGTCTACAGTTTTAGAATTTCTTGATTCCCCTCCAAGGCCATTTTCTTTACATTTTACTGAGCGGGCCTTGCATTGAAGTGTGATCACACTGTCTTGTTTCAGGAGTGCATCAGTAAGTCCTTGCCCACGAGGATGGAGTGCATCTCTCCTAGGTTCCTCAGGGATGAGAGCGAGGAAGGAGAGCTTTCTTTTGACATGGACGGAGCGTTGGGACTTTGGAACAAAGAGTTCTCCTACCACCCCTACGGCGAGCCCATTCCTTTTGAAACAGAGGGACACGTGCTGAATCTGTACCCCGGGTTTGACGAAGTGTCACTACACGTAAGAGATTGCTCCGAGGGTATTCACTTTTGATGTGATGACAAAATAAATGTGGATGTGTCATATTCATTATCGATTTTTAAATAACTCATGTTTGTCTCGTGTCTTGATTTGACCTCTCTCTGTGCACAGCATCAAAAGCTGAATCTGGTGAGCTCCTGTATGACCATCATTATGACGGTGGCGGGCGTTGATTGTGATGCTAAAGTCCTGGATAATGAGATCACCTGCAGGATCCCCAAGAACATGAGCATCCCCGGTGAGGGCCTGCCGGTGAAGGTAAATAGATAATGATTCACTGACTGACTTACCTGGATCCAGAATGCAACACGGAGCCCCAGGTCGCGCATGTGACTGTCCAGTGATCACCAACCAGGCGTGCACATTGTCATCTGCAGCCATCAGATGGGATAGGCAAATAATGCAAAAGAAACCTCCATATGTTTGTAGTAAAGACATTTTGCAAAATAAATTGCAACTTTTTTTATTTTCTATGCATAAACCTAGGAAATTCTGACACTTTGACATGTTTACGTTACTGTAGCAGTCAATGTCAGTAAAACTCTTAAACCACGCTTTATAAAATAGTAATCACTGTGTATGATGAACTCTGTTCTTTAGATCTCCATCAACGGGCAGGTCCACAACGTCGGTACGGTGGTGAGGGTCAGCAACCACTACATGGTGGGCATTGTTCTGGGGATCCTGGCGGCTCTAGTGGCCGGGGCAGTGCTGGCCTTCGTTGTTATGAAACACTTGAGGAAGAAGAAGAAAGGTGGGCTCCTCTCTCTTAGGTGGACCTTGGTCAGACCTGTTTGTGCAACTGGATCGGGCTGTGGGTGGGAATTTGGGATGAATTACACAGGTCTTTCAACCAAAACATCCCCAGTGTTGGATGGGATGTACATGTCCTGGGGTTGATGATTAAAAAGTCTTGTGAAATGTTTTTCAGCCTCCACGGTGGAGAGCCGTTTGGCCCACCGTGCTAGCCGCTCCAGTACAAATAACATGGAGCTGTCGCCCACTGGGGACTACAGGAGAGGTGAGAGACTAGCTGAGCACTTGTCATACTGCATACTGTAATACTGTATAGCTAGTTTGCTTCTGACACTCACGCCTTCATAACTCTCGATAATAAGAAACCCCTATCTCTGGACTTTTACCAGCAGTGTCCCTGAGTCCTCCCACCCCGCAGGTGTTCCCCTGCCGGAGCTACGCTGCAGGCAGCATAGATCCCACCCTCACTCCCCTCATGCCTTCAGAGAAGATCTCCATCTCCAGTTTTAGGCCAGAGCTGCTAGAGGAGGTGAAGGATGTCCTCATTCCCGCTGAGATGCTCATTGTGCAGCACCACCGGATCATAGGGAAGGGTGAGGAGCCCCACTGCCTCTATGTGAAACGGAAATACCTGTTATGGAGCCTTGTGTAAACTTACTTGGAAATATAATTCCTGTGTCACTGTATTTTTACCCCCCTGTAGGTCATTTTGGCACTGTCTATCATGGCTACTTCAAAGACCACAACAACAGAGAAATCCACTGTGCTGTCAAGTCTTTGAACAGTGAGCGACATCTAACAAGTCTACCTTTTTAAAAGCAGCTTCTCATTATTGTGATTCCAGTGGCTTTATTCCTTTAGATCTGAGTCCATTATCTTTTTTTGTGTGTGTGTGTGTGTGTGTGTGTGTGTGTGTTTGTGTGTGTGTGTGTGTCATCAGGAATAACGGATGTTGAGGAGGTGGAGCAGTTTCTGAAGGAAGGTATCATAATGAAGGGTTTCCACCACATTAATGTGCTGTCTCTGCTGGGCATCCTCCTGCCACAGGAGGGGCTCCCTCTAGTGGTGCTACCGTACATGAAACACGGTGACCTGCGACACTTCATCCGCTGCGAGAAGAGGGTGTGACACCTATATTAAAACAGTGCAAATGAGTCATCTGATTTATGTACAGCCATCTGTTTACAAACTATGTTTTTAGAATTCTTTTTATGCTTCTCCAACTGTTTAAAATCTGTGTTTTTTTCATGTGTTTGTGGGATTTGTTCAGAACCCCACCGTCAAGGATCTGATTGGCTTCGGGGTGCAGGTTACCAAGGGGATGGAGTATTTGGCTCAGAAGAAGTTTGTGCACCGAGATCTCGCAGCACGCAATTGCATGTGAGTCACCGAGATGTGCAGAGAAATCAGCAGTTTATTCACCGCCATAAGGCCTGAATTTCTCTTGGATTTAGAGTAGGGAGATGTTTCGTGCTACAAATTCGGTTGAGCTTGTTACATTGTTACATCACAATTCAGCAAAACTATAATGTTGCTTTTTCTGTCTTGAGGCTGGACGAGTCGTATACGGTCAAGGTGGCAGACTTTGGCATGGCCAGAGATGTGTTTGATAAGGAGTACTATAGTGTTCAGGACCATAGGAAGGCTAAGCTGCCCGTCAAGTGGATGGCCATCGAGAGTCTGCAGACACAGAAATTCACCTCCAAGTCCGACGTGGTGAGCAAATGGAGGTTTACCTTATTATAATCAAGATCTGCTGCATGGACTTGTCAAAGATTCTATGGGTGGAAATAAATGTATGATTAATGACGCATGTCTTATATGTAGATTGTGAAAAACATCGTTATCTGACAGGGGAGTGCAGTAATTATGTGTCTGGTTAACAAAAAGTCAACAATTTCTGTGGTGTTCTCTTTTAATGTCTATTATCACCATGTTAATATATGGCAATAATAAATGTACGGTCATCTGTTGTCCTCTAGTCTACATCATCCCAAGGGGTTGCAATTTAAATGTTAGACACAATGAACTAACAGGATAGGAAAGCAGAAAAACAAACATTTTTATTTCTACCAACGTTTTTCTAATCTTTGATTCTTTTTTCTTGTCAACTACTGGATCATTTGACCTCTTTAGGCCTTTAAAATGACTCAATTAGACCAAGAGGGAATGGCTGATATGGTCACAAACAGTAGATATGATGTGGAGTCGCATGTAGACATGGCTTTGGTTTTATGGGGTCACAAGCCAATGAGTTTGGTAAACACTGCTCTAGCATTTTCATCGATTGCCTCGTGGTTGTGTCATCCACTAAATCTTCTGTATTGCTTTTACAGCCCAATACTGTACAATTGCATACACTACAATAATAGGAAACATTATTGTGAGACACAAATTGCTCCAACTAGCACCATTAAAGTTGCTGTGTTTTTATACTTTTCTCAACATGTGTGCAAGTGTACTTGTACTTGAGTGTAACCTTTGCCTCTCCTGATGCAGTGGTCCTTTGGCGTGCTGATGTGGGAGATGCTGACCAGAGGAGCGAGCCCCTACCCAGAGGTGGACCCGTATGACATAACACATTACTTACTGAAGGGCAGGAGGCTTCCCCAGCCTCAGTACTGCCCTGACCCTTTGTAAGTAGTGGGAGTAATAGCATTATGTGGCACACTTTGTTTGAATAGTCTTAAGTAATACTTTTGCATACATCCATTGTAAAACTTCACATAATTGAGGGCTGCTTTGGTTCGAATACTAACACAGATTTACAACTACAAGACGGAAGAACAAAGTCCAAGTAGTAATAACAAGATGTCCGTATGGTCACTCAGTAGTGTGAAACCCGTAAATTGTCCACTACTTGGTAACCCTAACACAGTTAAACAATGCAGTTTTGGGAGTTAATGTGTATAACACACACACACACACACACACACACACACACACACACACACACACACACACACACACACACACACACACACACACACACACACACACACAGTGGTTTGACTTTACAGCGAAAAGCCAACATGTTTTTGCTGTTTTAATGATACATCCCTTGGACTGTAGGCTTTTGAGGAGCGTTGCTGGACTTTCGTAGGAAAACCCACAAAAAATGTCCTTTCAGGACACCAAAATGTTTGTTTATAAAGTGAGGATCAGGATTTTGTAACAATGATAACTAAATGTGAAAGTAATTATAGATTGTTTTAATGCAAACTGATAATATAGTGGACTTAGTTGGCTATTCCCCCCTTGCTTGGCTCAGACTCTGTCCATGTTTTTTTTCCCAGGTATAGCATTATCCTCCAGTGCTGGGACCCTGATCCAGAGTTGAGGCCCAGCTTTGCTACGTTGGTGTTGGCCATCTCCACTATCCTGTCCGGCCTGGAGGGCGAGCACTACATCAGTCTGAATGTCACCTACGTCAACCTGGACCAGCCGCGGCCCTACCCTGCCCTCACAGAGTCTGCAGACGAAAACGACTCCACAGATGTTGAAGACTCAGGCTCAGTCTCTTCCTGATCCACTCCCTTTCCTCTCTCGACTTTAAAATGGTATTGGTGCTAACAGCAAGAGCACAAAAAACCTTGGCCAGGTCTCGACCGTGTTTCCTACCGCAAAGCATCTGAAACAGAGGTGCTGCCCGCTGTTCGTTACTGGGCATTGGAAGGGCAGTACGATGCTTTCAGCTGGCATATAGCACACCCTCGGGCTGCCAAGTTGGAGACTTTTGCAACAATAGGAAAGTAAAGTTTGAGCTTCCAGACTCAAAGTCATCTTAAAAGTATTTCACAGACATTTAGTTTCTATGTTATTTTTCACTGCTAACAGATGTCACTGATGATGCAACTAATCGGTTTTGTAGCACTAGCTTGTGAGCTAGAGAAAATAAAACAACTTGTTACATGTCCATTAGAAGCTAATAAGCATTACACTGGTTTGTTCACATTAACTGAAGTTAAGGCTTTCGAGCAGCAAAGTATTGCGCAAATAAAGGCACAGGCAAGGGCTGAATAGATAACCGAATACTAGTGCTGAGCTGACCTGTTCCCATGCCACGCAAGTTTTTTGTTTGTTTGCTTAGCTGGTGTTTATGTAGACATTATAAATTCAAAGTCAGTTCTTCCATACCCATGTCTTACAGTGTCGGCTACGGCATTGAAAGGTGTCACAATAAGCAGAGCGTCCATGTAATTCAGTGGGACATTAGCTTTCTTTTACTACCTACAACATAGTGTACTGTTACAGCAGCTGAGCCCATGTGTATTTACGTTTAGGTATGACATTCCCACACATTTGCTTTTAATCCTTTCGCAATGCGGTGATTGTTCTGTATATTTTGGATCACACTTCTGTCAGGCACAATGGTCGACAACAATGTCCTGAAGGCGATCTGACATCACCCCGTTGCTTGCATGTCTGACACAATGTCTTTGCGATAGTGTTATAAATTAAAATATTTATTTGTTTATAGATTTGTTCTCATGCTGTGGACTTCAAGTAAATATGAGAATTCATGCAAACCCTGCCTTTTGCGGTTGATTTCTACACATAAATATTTTGCCTTATAGCTGGAGAATGTTGCATTCTCCACTAGAGGTCAGCATTCTGTTAGAAGTCCTCTGCGTTGACACTGATCAGCTCCTGAAGATGGTCCCGGCAACATGGATGCAGCATTCTTTATGTGTGCATCATTTTTGCCGTAGCATGACAACATGAATGACCCAGGTCTTTCCCCCTATCTCTGAAAACCAACCAATAAGCCCTGTGGATGCCACATAATATATTAAAAGCAGACCAGAACAGCCCAACGGACAAAGCAGGCGTGTTTTCCTCTTTTTTTGCCCTCTTTCATATATTCTGACTTCAGCCGTGTGGCAGAGGAGCAAATGACTGAATTTTCAGTGAAATGAGTTGAAGAAACAGTCAGCGTAGACAAACAATCTGTCAATCTTACAAATAAACCAAACAAACGTCTTACCAACATAAAGTAGCAACTCCCAGTGCTGTAAACAGACGTCACACACAGCGAGCACACAACAAAACCGGAGTCAAATAAAACCAGAGGGAAATAAACATCATAAAGTTTTCTCTTTTTTCATGCAGCCAAGAACAAAAGTTAATCCCCGCGTGGTGGGGCCTTTGATATAGAGAGAGTGAGCCCAGCTTACGTTGTCAAAATGTGTGTGTGTGTGTTTGTGTGTGAGGCCACATTTTGCAGAGCAGAGCCCACAGGATCCACAGAATCAAGGCAGCCATGATTCCCCCCCCCCTCCTTTTCTCTTGTTCCCTGTTGAATTATCCGGGCTATAAAAAGGGCAGAACCTGTGAAGAGTGCTGCTGTCAGCTGTGTGACCACCTCAAGCTTTACAGCTTTTCTCCAGTGCTGGGTTCACCATCAGGTCCCCGACGATAGGCCTTTTGTAATGTGTCTCATACACATCAACATTAATCTTCTCCGTCCCATCTTCCGTTGTGATTGTTTGTGTGGACTTCAAACCATTACAGAGATAAGACAGTTGATGCTGGTTCAACTTGGTGCACGGAGCGTGCGCGGTTTATGTCTGTATACTGCACGTTTTTATGTATATGGCAGCCTCATTAGAGGGAACACGAATCACCAGTGCTCGAGTGCTGTGTCAAGTTTGGAAAGAGGGAACGCAATCTGTGAGATTGGCAATCTGAACAAGTCTTTTTTGAAAGCTAATTATTTCCATTGCTAAGTGATGATGGCAGACCCTCACAAATAAGTACTGGGGCCGAACTGGGAGGTCTTGGATTCTGTTCCAGTAAGATCTGGCATGACAGACGTCCTGTGAAAAACTCTATATGGAACCAGTGAAGCAAGACTCTCGTCATATCATATCATATAAGAAATAGAGGTATTTTTTTTGACACATTCAGCTTATTTTGCCCTAGTGGTATTAACCTCATGCACCCTAGAAACCCAGCCTGAATACTGTCAGAGTCTTCTTTCTTTTACAATTCATACTGAATCCATCCATCCTGTGCAGTAAAGTGCCACGGTGACATTACTGTTTAATTTTGCAACCTTGCACTTTCAGCCTCAAACGACTGACCAAATTTACGAGAGACTCACAGAAATCATTCAACATAATTAAACCGCACAGCCTTTGGGCCTTCATTTTTTTTTTTTTTTAGTGGCTGTTCGAGTTAGACATGAAGAGGGAAATAGTTTTTGTACAATGTTCGACCATAATTGGTGCATCCAGCTCTCCCTGCTCTCCACATGTCCTGCTATATTTCAATGCATTACTTCCCGTGTGCTGAGAGGTTTTCCTGAGACCATCAACTACACACCAACGATTACACTTAATAAGGTTAATGTATGTCTAAGTATGTGGTCGTGGCTGTTCCTCTCAGTTGCAGCATATTTATGGTTCAGAACACTATTTTCACATTTAATTGTTGCACTTTGCATACATTTTATTTTCAAAGCCCCTCTCATAATGCGACTCAAAGTGCTTCACATCAAATTATATAAAGATATATTAAACAAACAGGCAGCAGCTTTGAGTGTAAAGGGAGAGACAGTTGGCTTGGCTCCGTCAGAGTTTTAAGTCTTCTTAGAATTTTGTCTCATTCAGCAGCAACGACTGGAGTTGTTCCAATATCAGTATCAGCGATGCCTAAAATGTCAGATCAGGCAAGTCTATACACCAATCCGATACCATGTTATCATATAATTTTATCAGCTCATATATGCTACACAGGAACACAACTACACATTGTCACTTGATACCTTGATACTTCCATACTGTGGATGTATAAAGACAACTGGATACAACATTGGACGAGGGCCTCGTTCATTCCTATGAAAGTTGCTCAATGGCACATGAAGCGAAAAAAGTTTGACTTCTGAGTGTAAAATTCATATGAAATTACATAGGTCTTTCATCAATCTTCCGCATCCAGGAGCCCATAGGGCAAAGGGCACTCGCATTTCCAGGTCACTTTGTAAAATTAGCTTCAAAGCCTGGCACTCTTCCTGGGAGATTGTTCTATACATACTGCCTGATCGGTTACCGTGCATGTGCAACTCTTAACAGAGATATGAAAGAAGTGAGATGGCTTACTTGGTTACTTTCATCATGAGCTCTGGAAAAAACGATTGCTGCATCCAAAATCAATGATGGAAGTAGCTAAGGAGCGAGCCATATCTCGTCTTTCTCATCGCTGTTGAGAGTTACACCTGCGAAGTACAGATCGGGCAGGTGCTAGCGAAGTGTAACGTCAGTCATAGCTAGCAAAATGTTGGCTACATTGGATAAAAAAACAGTAAAACTGCGATGTGTTTTAACACGCTGGTATCAGATCTGTACTCGGTATAAGCCGATACACAAGTTCAGGAATTGGAATTGGTATTGGGAAGAAAACATGGCATCGGAACTTCTCTACCAACAACAATTTCGGTTTTGTCCTCTTTCAATTTAAAATAGTTGTGCACATCCAAATTTTTTACGGTGCTCTGTTAAACAATTTAAACTGTTGGAGTCATCAGGCACTAGCAATATGTACAGTTGAGTGTCGTCTGCATAGTGAAAATATACATTGTATTGTCAAACGGAAGCATATAATGAAAAAAGGAGTGGACTAATTAAGTAACCCTGTGGAACACCCTATGAAATTGGTATTTGAAACATGCTCACCAATATGTAACTGTTGCCTGGTTAAATAGCTTTATATTAACATAACACATGGTTTGAAAGAACAGAAGTTGTTTAAGAGAAGTCAGGATTTGCACGTATGTGTTGACCTGATCGGAATTGGTAAGTAGAACATTATACTCTTTTGACTGTTCCTGAAACGCCTCTTGACCTTTAGTGTTGACCTGTTTGTTATGAATCTGTGCAACAACAGCATTATGCAAGTGACTTGCAGTTATGTTGCCTATAACCTGACAGTGTAGATTTGAACCATCCATCAGCAGCCTTGGCCTCTGAGTAGTCATGTCTAACTCTGCTGAATGGAGACCCGCAAGCTGCAGCAGATGAGAAGATGAGTTGTTAGGCCGATGTCAGTTCTGTATCAGGAAGAAAAACTTCACTCCCTTGAGAGTTCTGGCCTGTATCTGTAATACAAGCCATTAATAATTTACTCATATTCTTTTCTCTCTTTTTTTTTACAGGGAGAAGGAAAATCAAACTTTTTTCTCCCCAGCCAATGTTGTCAGCAGAAAGGACGCTCCGTGAAGCTGATATTGGTCCAGTACCTGAGCTTGAAATATAGTGATGTTAAAAGCTATTGATTTTACAGCATCATGCCTGACTTATTTTACCCAGGAGGTAGAGTGTGAGGTCAAGACATACTACTGATGTTTTTATCTAGGGGGACTTTGCATAGATTTGAAGAAGGTGAAGAAAAAAAAACTAGTGTGAAGAGTGTGAAAGCCGTTTCTATCTCAAATAATTCCAAACAAACTTTGTCCACCAAACCTTTCTCCAAAAGGGAGAAAATGTAAACTCAAGCAAATTCAGTCTGCTCCAAAGTTCGAGTAAACTATATCTTCTTTGTGGTCATTAATTTATTTTACAAGCGCCTGTGAGTATACATCATACTTTGGGAAAAATGTGCCGAGCTCCTTCAGCAGTTTTCAACTCATCTCTTCTTTTTCATTGCAAATCAAAATAATTGAAAATAAGATTGGATTGCCCCCTATACTTCTTAACACTTGGTGTTGGACTTTCAGCTATGTACTGATCGAAAATGGAAAGAGGGGATTAATGATTTCCTGCCTCCATTAATCTCTATCAAGCTGTGGTAGGCTTCTCAGTTGTCCCTAGGTACTAGTAAATTGTCAACAGGACAGCAGAGAAGAGAGTCCTTCAGTTCCATTCACACTTCTATGCTAGGGTGCAGAGTGTATTAAATCACTGAAGTGGGAACTGTTCATTAAAGTGGTCTCGGGTCCGACCTGGAAAACAGGAATGACTGATAAATGCATATTGGCTAGGATTAATCTGAACATTTTGGTTGCACCAACAATAGAAAAGTATTCCTATATTCTCATGTATAGTGAGTTATATGAAGCAGTCTGACAACATGACAGTACACTAAGCTAGAGAAACACGAGTTGAAATAAAAATAATGACAATGAGGTTGAAGCGCTGACCTTCTTTAATTTTTCTTTAATTTGACAACTACCACTGAATGAATCACTTTGGCATTTGGTACAGATATACATTGTCCCCAGAGGATGAAGCATAATGACTGTGATGATCCCCTGACCTTTCCTCTAGCACATTCAGTAGAGGTTTTATTTATCCTGTGAAATAACTCAACATCACCCATTGGTTTGTGAACTGCCGTTTTGAAGCCTCAAGTACATTTTTGCTGTCGTCATTTAGCTTTTTGCAACCAGAAGTGACACGACAGAGTGGAGCTAATAACAACCGATCGACACTCTGAAAAGCCACTGTGAAAGGGTTCAAGATGTAAGGCAAAAACACTAATAACACCCTGAGTGTACAACCCAGTGGTAGCGACCTTTCAATCCCAAGGTAGCCACACCCTAAAGCGACACATGCTTTATCGTCTATTTTATCGTTATCCATTATCGTCTAAATGGGACCATAATTTACGAAAGGAACATCATGCTGTATTGAGTAAGACTGTAAACTAGCAGCGGAGACCATAAACGCATGTTCGCAATGTTTACTGAGGTAATAAAGCAAATGAGAAGTAGGCTCATTTTCTTGTACAATCTGACTTCTTTTCACAAACAGAGGAATTGCCCCATGTTCGCTATCTATAAGAATGCAATTTAAGGCCCTACCAGATCGGCGTCCCTTTTCGGGCCCGGAGATTGCCTTCCCGCAGCCAGAAACCTACTTCACCGATAGAAGGGCGGGTGGGGGCTCCGGAACACGGACCTGCAGTTACCGGTTGTAGCAACTCACAATCAGCCAGCACAGACCCCAGCGCCAGGGGGCTTGTTGACTGTAAGTATAGATTGTATGGACCCAGTAGCAGAGATGAAATGCTGACCCCAATTTCTTTGGAGCATGTGTCTACATTCTTCACGTTGCACCTTTGAACTACAATTTGAAATTCAACTTGATGGAATTCAAGTAATTAAAGATTTACATCATGATCGTGTTTCCAGTAGGGCACCTTCACCTGCATGAAATCATGCATTTACTTGTTAAAAACTGCATAAAAAGAGGATCTAACAATATGGACAAAACTCCAGCTGTGCCTAAGGGCTGATAGCTATTTACCTTCTATTCAGCTGATTTATTATGAATGAATCATATTTCAAATAGACGGCTGCTCTGTGCTAACATGAGGATGCCATAATTCAGTTAAGACACTACTAGTGACCCTAGGATTTACAAGAGCAAGAGAAGATAAGAAGATAAGATCAATACACGATTGTGAGTATTACCATCGATATTTAATGTGAAGTAATGACATGTGCTTTGACTTGCATTTTGGTGACCTGACATGCTTTCCTGTGCAAAGCCTCTCACATCTTGCATGGAAATGGTTTTAAAGGTGATTTTTCTGAGCCGGCCTGATCACCATGTTCTCAAAAATGCCATGATGGGGTTGGCACACTCTGACTCACACAACCTGTGGAGCTGTACTTGTACTGCAAGCAATAAGCATGACAAAGTCCACATGAGGTTTATTGAAATTGCGTATTATTTGAATAATTCATTGACCCAAGCAAAATATTTATTGAATCTGGTCTCGATTAGAGTCTCATCCTCTCCATTAGGGGCTTCATATAATATTCAAAGAGGCATTACAGCTGTCCTACAAAGAAAGGAACATTGAAAAGAGAATTGTTCTTTGTGCATCTACAGTATATACAGATACAGCGACGGATCATTACTTTGGAATGGACTTCAAATCTCTGTGGCAGGTTTCTAGAACCTCCTTGAGTCCCGGTTTTAAATCATTCAGAAGGCAAAAGTAGCTTCTACTTAGTACGATCAAGATGAACCTGATGAAGTGAAGTTCATTGCAGTGTCACAACCCTGAAATACTGTCAAAGATGAATTTCTTGCTGGATAAATATAAGCACATGTCCTCGTCCAAGGTTGGAATAAGTAGTCTTGGAAGGTCGTTGCAGTGCAGGCGTTCAGTGGGTAATGCTACCAGACCAAGGCTGACCTGAGCAGTGCCGTCCTGTGTATATGTGGAGACTGTTCTGAAGGAGTGGAATGCAAGGGGGATGCAGAAAAAAATAACATATATGGTAAATCTTCCCTAAGCAAATACATATCGAGAAAGCTGTTCGCATAATACATCAGAGCCTTCGCAACATATTGAATTAATGATACCTCGCCCAAAGCGCAGGATGTTTAGAGAGTTCTGTTCTTGGACCACCTCGACTTCGGCTGAAGGCACGCTCATCTTTTCATCTCATTTGGTTGTCTTATCCTGGAGGCAGAACAGTAAAATAATATATATATATATATACATATATATTATTATCATTATTATGAAACAGAATGTCAGATAAAGTTATAGTTTGTCAATGATAGCAATGAGCTCAGTAAAAACAAGGCCACAGCATAGTGAATTGGTCAACTTAAAGAAAATGTAAATTCTCCTCAGACTTGGCCTGCCAGTGTTTAACTCATTACATCCATCTTCGGGGTCAAGGAAAATTCAGCCTTTCCCCTCATGTTAAAGCTAATTCTTTTCATTAGTATTCATTGAATCGTTATGCTCTTTGGCTCCAACTGCACATACAGTGTTCTTCAAAATACACAGCCATCAATATATTCCTCTCAATATTCCTCCGGTGTCCTGACAGACAGAGCTGGTAGCAGCTATGTGCGAGAGTTGAGTATCAAGCCAAACAGCATCCATAAATATCCACTGTGTTAAACATTTAGCCATTCACCGTCCCACCAGTTATTTTTGCGAACCTAAACGTCTACGATGTGCTTTGTTTGACCATCAATATCGGAGTGAGTCATAGAGAATAGCCTCCAGTGGAACAATAGTCTGGTACCAGCAGCCGAAGGCAGAGCTCAATTATGGCGGGCTTTGTGTGAGTCCTCTTCCTTGAGTCTTGTATTGTATTTCTTCTCCGTTCATAGCAAAATGGAGATGATAAATCCATCTTTTTGGGCACCCGTGTCACTAATTTGTGCCTAGGGGTGCACAGGGTGATAACACTGGAACACAATGGGAGGCGAGAGAGCACATATTTGGCTCAGCCGTATAATTGTCACACTTGGTAATGGAAGTTCTCAGCTATTGTGCTTCTTTGGTTACTTTGATGGAATTTTCTTTTCACTCTACGCCCTTTATCTTATAGGGAACTGATGGTGTGATAGAGAGCCCAATTTCCCCCAGTAATCATATTATCATAGCAGTTAATCAGTGGCAGCATGGTGCATGTGTGAAGCTATTAGACTGGTTTGGGTTGATGGGATGATTCAGCCTCTTAGAAATGGCTTGTTTAAACTGGTGTGACGGGGCTGAGAAATCTGGATTTGGTTATATGCGGATCAAATATGCAAATCAATATACACTGAATATAATTGTACAGCAAAATAAATAAAAATGTTGTAAATACTGTACTTATATTTTTCATAATAACGCTGTAAATAACAATGTGAAAACAATGATATGATGTGAAAGTCACTCTTCGTGATGAACCTACAGAGAATTATCACAATAATGAGTTATTGCAGGTTTAAGTACAACGTTTAGAGTATTTTCATATCATGCTTATTTACTTTCTTGCATCGGCCTATTTGCCACTTCTCTCTCCAGCACATTCATTTGAAAGCCGTACTAGTTGCTTTGTAGTAAGTAATGTGATGAGTTGGGTGTTTATGCATTTGTTTGTCGTCGTTCTAACTCTGCTGTCGTTTCAGACCCAGCCTCTCCCTGCAGCCAGTCTTCTGCCAATAAAATCACCTCACCTGCTCTACTCCACTCACCTGCTCTCATTCCCTCATCAGCTCCCTGGTGCATATACTGTATACTGTTCACTTCCTTTGTTTTCTGCCAGATTGTCTTTGAGGCTGCCATAGCTCTCCAGTGTTCTGATCGACTGCTTTCTTTTATCCTGATCCTGTTGGGTGACCAAGCCTGGTTATTTGGATTCAGCCCTTGTCTAGCCCATTTTAGCAACATTGTTGCTTGCCTGGATTTTCTATCCTTTTATCTTTTGTCAGTAAAGGCTCATGCACTGCTACCTTTGCCTGCTGAGTCATGCATTTGGGTTTTATTCTGCTGTTTGTGAGCTGTGACAAGTACAATGACAAAAATGTAATGCGATAATAGAAAAATATAATGACAAGTAGAGTGTAATAAGTGCAATAAACAACAGGAAAAGCTAAAAATAAAATGCCGTGGGCCATAAAACCAAAACAAGTTAAAACACAGTATGAATCTCCATACAGCTTCAGAGTCGCATGATACTTGTCTGTGGGTTCATCACTACCCCTTTCACATTACACATATAGTCATTCCATCCATTGATATCCTAACAATATTCATTATAGTTGCTTTAAGTAAACTTTTCTAACAATGCTTTTACTTAATCTTACCATTGCTTAATGATAAATTTGAACATATTTTGTATTTTATGCTCTCTGATTATTAACTTAAAGCAAGGATGTGAGTAATTCGTCACCCCTGGATGTGTGCATGTTTTTGTTTGTGGCACAGTCTTGTCATTTTTGCGTGTTTGAGGCCAGTACTGCAAATATGAAATATCTCTAGAAATACGTATTATGTCTGTCTGAGTCAGCATTGCACCACATTTTCTGATGTTCCCCCTCTAATCAGAAAAAGTTGTGTGAGGGTGTGAGATCTGCATACACAAACTGCCAGCGCCAGCTGTATTTCTCATGCATGGAAGCTGTCCTCTCCTCAAATCTCACACATGGAGAAATTTGATAATGAGGCACGATTTCCTATTCATGCTGTCATATACTTTATGTAGGTCCACCGGTATTCAATATTTTAGAGCTCACATCTCAACAAGTTCCCATTTATCATCAGGTACACTATGTGTCCTTTTTTTTCCTGCTGAGCTGACTAGTTGACAAGCACAGGATACGAGCCTTGTAAAGAAAGCATCAATCATGCAAATCCTCTCCGGGGACCAGTCTGTCTCTTAGCACACTCTGCTCACTCACCATAATCAATAACCCACCAATGAGCGCCACATCCTGTGACAGAAATCTTTTTTTATATGAGTGTGTTATGGTAGCATCATGCTGACATTCTCTCTCGCATCAGCATCCATTTTTAATCATGGTATCTGACCTCTCTGCTGCTCGTCAAGTGCATCAGCCTCTGTCAGAGTTTGGACCTGCAGAGAGGGATGAGAGCTCTTACTTGCTGCTATGTGGAAATAGATGTGCTGGAACAACTGCCTACCTCTCCTGGACCATCTGTGGAGTGGCAGTGCTTGGTGACTATTACATAAGGCATTCACAACGGGCCCTTTCTTTCCCACGTTATGCTAACGAGTCCTTCAAATAATATGAATTCATGTCTCGAAATGACTGTAAATGTGTTTTGTTATTCAGCGTCTAGTTCTTCCGGCTGAGACTGTTCTCCTTTTTGGTTGATGTCTTGACTGTGGCAGATTTTGCATACGGTTCAAGTTTTCCACAGAATTACTTTAATATAATATAGGTATGTTCACATTATTTTTGACTCTGCAATTCCTTTTCAGTAAATATGCAATAACACAGTAACTGCATTTAAATCAATTGCTAAACTGGTATTAAGATACAATTCACAAAACTGTGTTTTTGTGGTCTTTGACACAATGAAGACATAAAAGGTGTTGCATAGCAGGTGTTTGAAAGTTTCAAGCTCAAATGAGAGTTCCGTACAAATTTACTTCAACCTATAAATAACTTATTTTGAAGTCGATGTGGTGTGTGTAGTAACGTAAGTCCAGCATTCATTCCTTTTAGCTCGGTTTTTGGTCTCTACCAACACCCGAGGGCAATGTCAGGCTCTTTAGCTGCTAAATGCTGCACTATGTTCACCAGCCGAGTCTCTAACTTTGTTTATCTACCCTTTAGTGCTGAGCAGGTAGTTTACAGTGGGGCTTACAGCTTTAAAGCTGAAAACAGCTGCGTCCTGTGGCTGAACATGACACTGTGGGAACAGTGACAGTGAACCAAAACAAGTTTGAGTTTAGGGATTCTATAAACCATTTCATAGTTGTAAATGTAACCATTCCAAAATATGTCCCAATTTATTTCCTGTTGCAGTGCATAGAATATATAGGATAATATACATCCGCTGGCTAACGTTAGCCCTCCTGAATATTATTTAAGTGTAACTGCACCCCGAGGTCTGACCCTAAGTCCACCCACTGCATAATTTAAAAAAAATGCAAAAAGTGGACAAGGGGCTTTGAGATGAAACCATACCCTTCCTTCTTTCATATATTCCTTGTTGCAGTGTGGTGAATGACATCAACTGACAGGAAGTAAACATGGACCCAAGCTGTTGCCTAGCAATGCAATTCCGTCTATTAAGCACAGGTGAGCTGCAGAGTTGTGTGATAAGCTAATTATCTGTGAGTTCATCACTACAAGTGACCGCTGTCACATACAAGTAGTCATGTGATCCATTGTTAACGTGAAAATATTGCTGAGAGCCGCTTTAAAGTATTTAAAAGTATTTTCGGTCTTATTTTTCGTCTTTACTTTTGATGGAGGAAAGCTTTTTTCCATCGGTCAGCTAAGCTAGCGGCTAAACACATGAAACTGCATATTTATATCGTCATGCAACTCTCAGTAAGACAGCAAACAAGCGGATTTCCCAAGTCACAAGAGTATTTTTTGGATGTGATATACTTTAAAGCAAATTCAGTTCAAGTCCCATATGGTCGTCATCAGCTATCACTGAGGCGATCCCAAATTATTTTAGTATTAAGTAGAATTAAGTGAGTCATTGCAGGGCGGTCATTAAGTTGAGTGTCAATTACTTATGTTTGTTTGTGAGTGTTCCCAGAACCATAAAGTTTTACAGTTGGAGTGATCTCTCCAACCCATAATGTCTGTTGCCAATGGTTAAACATGGCGGTGGATCTGTAATGATAAGGGGGGCCATCTAGTGAGTCATTTTGTCTCATAATTACACTGCTTAGTTGTATATCAGCCGAGGAATATGAGGCCATTTTACACAACCAGTAGCTCCCCAGGGTGCAAACACTTCCCTCGTGATGGCCCCATCTTTCAGAGGATAATGCTTCCATAAAAACGGCAAAAGTGGTTTCCGGGAACACCACAGTGATGGCTCTGGAGGGTTTTCTTCTTGATGAAAAGGTTCGGTATCCACTACACACAGTGCAGGATGTTGTGTGACAGCTGCACAAGGCAGACAGAAGCATTTCTGAGGGAAAATTGTATCCCATTTCCTGCTGCTAATTTGTTATTTCATCAAGGCCAAATACAAAAATCACAACTTAAAATAGCTAATAATTCTAAATCCTGACAAATTTCTTGAAGTCTATCTCAGTTTACCATCCTCCAATGTATTTGTACAGTATATTAATTTAGCTGTACAGTAAAAAAATTAGACCACCACAGTGTTTATTGTTTTAACTTCGACCAAATGCTAATTTCATATCCTCTATGCTTGTGCAGGGGAAAAAGAAACACTTATTAATCACAAACATAAGGAGATGCCTATAGGGAGCTAAAAACAAAGCTAAGGAAGTAAAATGTGCTAACATTCAGGCTTTTTATGAATGATTTAGCCCGGCGCTGTTTCAGACTGACAGTTTACCAACGAGTCCACTGGGAGAGAATATTGTCACAAAACAGAGAGTGTAATTAAAAATGTCTGTCAAGCATTAGGTGCCTCAGCCAATGCAGCGGGAGCAAGAGACGTCAGCGGGAGTCATGGAAACAGCTGATCGATGGAGACAGGCAGCATGAATGGGAAGATAAAGACAATGACCTGTCAAAGGGCTCTGGATTGTTTGTTTCCTCTCTGGCTATATGGTGTTGTCAACCCAGACAACAGCAACAATTATGTGTAACCAATGACCAAACATGGACATCATCTCTTTCTTTTCCAAATTCCTTACGTTCTTTGATAATGAAGCTGGTTTGACCTTTGACCTCACAACAACAGCCGGCTGCATCATCAAAGCTTCGAGATAGGACCATATACATATTGTAGATGCTCTTTCTGCTCTTTGGAAGCAACAGTGCTTGCCCACCAAAAAAATGTGTGATTCATCTATATACGAGATTAGACATACAGGGCTTTCACCCTTTAAAAAAAATTAGCACTCATCTCCAAAACTAATGAAAGCCTGAAGCGCCTCAATCCCTGCAATGGCAATTTGCATAATAATTACAACATAGCAAAGACAGTGGGGGAGGACAGCACAACAAACCCCTGCCATCTAAATAAGTATAATTCAGCGTACAGTAAAAATAGCTGTGTCTTCTTCCTAATAGAGTCAGGCCTCCGTATTTTATCTCATTATTACACACTACAGCTGTCCACGAGTGTCTGAAGGGACGTTCATGTCACTATGGAGTTTACTCCAGAGATCTTGTGTTGCACTTACAGGTGCAGGGACAGACTTAAAAATAATCATCAAAAACAATTCACTGAGGCCAGAAGTATCCTGACTTTTAAATGAATTAATAATTAATCATTATTTGACCATCCATATATGGTAAAAAAAAAAAAATATTAAAAACTCCATGCTTCCAGTTCGTAATGTAGGCTTTCTGCTAGCATCCAAGTCCGAGCTGAGATAACCTTGACGAGAAATCACCCTGGTGACATCATCAGGGTGCCCATTAAAGGCTGTCTTCCACTATCGCTAGTTTGTTACATAGCTAAATTCATGAAATATAGAGACAGAAAAATGTCCACAAAGGTGAATGACATCAACCCGGCTGCACATGTTGTTTGAAGTCAACTTACATTGGATTATTGCTGAAAATAAGCTCTGTGCCAAACACAGGTTTATGATGCTTACACGTTTTGCTCAGCAAGATTATCTTCACAACAGAAAACCATTTTTTTTTTTTGGGGGGGGGGGGGGGTTTAAGCATGAATGCAATTGGCATAACTAAAAAGCTAACGTTGGCTAAGGCTATAACTGAACGTGAGTATACAGAACAAAGCTGTGAAGCCAAGCTAGTCAATATGATGACGTTTTGTAGTCTCCTCTGGCCACTTGTTAGCAACCTCCGTTTTTTTACGACTCTTAAAAACCTTGAAAATTCACGAGAACGAGAATTTACTGATGTATTTTATGTTGTAGAAAAAAAAGTTAAAATCGCTTAAGCTTGTGTTAGCCACAGACCCTATTTCAGGCATCTATACAAAAAATCCATTCAGAAAATCCTTCTAAATGAGGTAATAGGAAGTGCAAAAAGCCTAACTTTTTACAATTACGTGTTTTAGAACTCATTCCTGTACTACTGCATACTGAATGTATACACGCATTGCTTTTGCATTTTAATGATCGTTATGGTGTGTTCACACCAAAAGCGTTGCAATAGCCAGAGTTGAAAAATTTCAACTTGCGCGAATAAAGCGAATTATTCGCTTTGCGTCATTTGCGCCGCCCGGTGTAAATTTGCGCTATTCGCATCCATTCGCGTCTGTGCATTGACTTTGTATGTAATCTACTCGCGCGAAAAATTTACAACGCTTTTGGTGTGAACGCACCATAAAAGTGAATAAAGATTAATTGTTGTTCCTTCATTTTTTTGTTCCTTAATTTCATTGTCCTCTGTCTCAGTAGACAGGTGATGCGGTGGTTCACTGTTAAACTGTGATCCATAGGCTTACATCTATCTGAATCAGTTTGACATCCCTGTTATGTCTTTAAAAAAAATATTGTAGACCCTTCTTCTCTCTGAAATCGCTTTTTTGTTTTTCCAAGAATTTGATAATATTTCTTCAGGGACTGCAGTTAGTGAGAGTGTGGGCTCCATGGTAACGTAGCTCGGTAACCAGCTTGGTAGTGACGTTTTTATTGTGACACGTAGCTGGCTAAATGTAGATGACATGTTGTCAGGTCCACATATTCCTACAGCTAAGGTACAATATAATCTGACAATAGAAAAAAAACATAGATGAAACATCAGCAGTAAATGTCAAATGTTGTCAGACGTAGCGAATCCCAGAGAGTGATGGCTTCTTTCCAAGCTCACCATTGCCAGTGCGAAAAGTATATTGTTGTAGAGACAGATGGAACAATTCTCCCACCAGAGACTCAGAGGACCAGAATGTTATCTGTAACAACCAGAAAAGCTCAATTCACTGTCACCATACAGTCTCTCCACCTTCAAATATAATCTAACAAATACAATACAACAAGCTCATGTCTGTTATCTGGTGGTTGCTAAAAGGCATTCTGGGTACAAATCATGACCAGAAGCCAAACTAGAGGAGGCAGGTTGAGGGAAAGTGTATTGTCAAAAAAATAGTATGTCAGGATACACAAATGAAACATGTCCTGTCTTATATACTGTACATCTATGAACAAATTTAAGTTAAAATCTGTCAGTGCACACGTGAACCAAACCTTTCTTACAGTCAACTGGCTTTAACTTAGATGACACCAGATGGGTTTCACATCAATTCGTGATGAATATCACCTATTTAACGGCACAGCAGGACAGACAGACAGTCCAGCTGCATTTCCCTGTGGGTGCTGCGTTGGCAGCGTCGCCTCTGTTGGACTTAATGTTCCAGCTCCACTGACACCTTGCTTCACGCAGTCTCACCTCATATCTCCCACTGAAAACCCTCCTGTCAATCATTACAATAGGATGAGTAGCTGGGCGCTCAGCAGCCGCAGCCAATATGTAAAAATCCCCCATCATGCCTCCTAATCTAGGTTTCAGACGCTGTTTCTGTTGTACCCGATTTAAGCAAAGAAGACAACAGTTGTTAGTTATTCAGTAGGATTTGTCTAAATGCGTGTGTTTGATCCATGACTCATCTGGTGTTATTCAGAGAGGAACGTGTATACATAGCTCTGGCTTAGAAAAAAGGTCCCAATTCCGAACATTTTTACAGACCATAACGTATTTGAGGATCTGAAGTTCTAATTTAGTAGTGGATGGGCAAGCAAATTTCCCTCCTGGCATCAGTTTTATTATACTACAATAAGGAGTGCATTTAAAAGTGACAGGGAAATCACAGTTAGTCTGCAGCGCTATAGGACTTAGCAACCGTAATACATTTATACTGTAAACATGATTTAAAGCTGCACTAATCATTTTTATTATTTATTATTACAATTATAATTAATAACAATAGAGCAACGACTAATTGAACGTGAAAGCTTGTCGCTTATAGTAACAGATCCAAAGAAAGTCATCATCTTACTCTTACTGAGCTCTGAGGAACGTTTTAGCCTTTTTCAGCTCGTTGTTTTGGTTTAATGTTCAGGTTCAGACTCATCGCTTTCATCAACCACATTTCCCGCAGCAATCAGCTGTTACAGCTATTTTTAGCATACATGGAGGCTAATGTAGCTTGTCCCCATGTCCCCAAGGGCCAATGAATAAATAAATACATACAACATTAAAAAAGATTGAATTATAACGCTGCTTTAAACAACGATTCTGTGTGTGTCCATTTGCTTTTAAAGCTCCATACAATGGATGTTACCTGCACCGCTGGACCAAACTCTTTACAGATTGGCCTCAGTTTCACAAAAAGATTCTTAGAGACTCAACTTGAAAACACTACAGTTTAAATTTAGAGAATGAGCCTCAGACACAAGGGCTTTAACAATATCAACGGAGAGTTCAGCGCAGGTCGTGCTTTTCTGAATATCTACAGTATGTAAAAGTGATGAAATAGCCCGGTAATATTCCCCGGTGCTGCAGCTATTTTTTCATTAACTACACATTACTGTTTCCTACTCACCAACCGGCGCAGATATCACAAAGAAACGAATAATGTCGAGATGAACATTCAGTTGCTAGTTTATTAGGCACACCTTGCTGAAAACAAAAAAAGTCTCATTGTAATAGCCGTGCAATAAATCCTGAAGGTTATAATGTTGAATCTACCTTGGGGGTCAATGCTCAACTGTAAACTTGACGACTTTATTCAGCTGTTTGAAAGCTGTCCTCCCACTTTCTCTGCCATATCCATCACTGACGCTCACAACTCGGTCTTAAACTGAGGTATAAGACAGTAGACAGTGATTTTCTTTTTTTACTGAGTCTAGACAAAGCAACAGGCATCCACACTTGGCAGTCCAGCGAGTTCCTCTTGTTAATTCAAAGATTGCCTCGAGCGATTTGTGAATCTGGCTGCTGATATGTTACTTACAGAGCACAGGGAGTTTGTGTTCATCTGCCTGCCTGCTTGTCTCTTGCATAAGCCATAACAATGGATAATAATGCAACACCTCCAGCCTCGGCAAAAGCAAATAAAACTACCTGTGGACAAAAAAAAAAAAAAGCGGACGTCACACTGTCGTCTGTCCCCACCAACTTGATTAATTTTGCCGTCTTGAAGCTCTACCGGAAGTGTCTCAGTCTCACTACACTTCAAATTGCTTGGTGAGACGGAGAGGAATGTAGTCAAGCTTCACTTTCACGAAGGCTATTCGGCTCCGGGGTAAAGCATCAAAAAGGCAAAAGAATCCTGCTGTAACACAACACATGTAATTCATGAGATAACGCTTCCCATGAAGAGATATTGATCAGCCGTTTGGAGTCCTAAGGTTTCGTGTTTATCATCTGAACGTTTCAAACGATACGGGTTTGTCACTGGGCTGCGGAAGTCCACCGCTGGTTCTTCTTCCAGAGAGGACACATTCAGTTTCACCGGGGTCTCTGGATTTATGCTCCCACGAGCTGAAAATCAAAGAGCTGGGAAACATACATTTTTCAAGGGAGGAAAGTCTGTTTCTGAGAGGGTTTGCCTTCAAAAGGTATCGCACTGTAGATGTTGGATATGAACAGTGCCTCGTTATTCACTGTATTTCTCTCTGCATCTTTCCAACAACGGGCTTTCTTTATTGATGATAAGATAGGTGTTAAAATTGCACTTGTCAAAATTCTTACTGTCACAATGAGTCAAATTACTCACCTGTCCTTGTGGTTCCTCTCCGCCCTGCTAAGCATTTTAACTGTTTTTTCCGGAGAACTGACAGACCAAGTTAGCGACTAGCTAGTGAACATAGTAGCGCATTTAGCTGCTAAAGAGCCTGTCGAGTTCCTTAACCAAAAGCCAATATTTAGTGCAAAATACTGAAACAGTTATGACCGACGGAAAGAAAGCAATCTCTCAGTTGTTATTATAACTCATACCATGCATGTTTAATCTTGAAGATAGACTATTTATCTCTAAAATATTCTAACTGAAAAAAATGAGTCTTATTAGCATAATGAGTCTTTCAGTAATAATTCAAGCGCTAAACTGGAAAAAGCTGCAGCTTCATTATTTGCAGACAGTATTATTGTAAATTATGCCAAAAAGTATTTTTTTTTATGTTTGGAAATTATGAGTGGCACTTTATGCATGTTAAAAGGTTTCATATAATGAGGCGTGGAACCATAAAGGACTTTCTATAGGAATAAACTAAAACCATAATACATTCAGTGCCGATGTGTCAGTCTGAAGAAACATTTTTGCTTTGTATAACAGCATGTGGTTACAGCTCATCTAGCGTGCCATTGCACAATATTGAAGTGTGTGCCCTATATTCAGTAATGATTACTGTAAATGGGGATGCTTAGTGCAGACTAATGTAAGAAAATCTGGTTCATTAAGCACAAGTGAAAATGAGACTTTATTTCCTGACGCTGCTCGACAGACAAAAAGCAAATGGGTTCCACTGTGAAATGACATTTCTATGAGAGGCTGATAAATCCAATCAAAAGGCTCTGTGCAGAAAACCCATGCGCATCAGTCCCAGGCTCCGTCGTTGCAATACTGCAGGACGGACTGGCAGATGAGATCATGGGAGGCGATGTGCCGCTTGTCCCCTGTCGCCACAGGACGGATATGTGGAAGACATCTCCTGAATAGCTTTGGACATTTGGGCAGCTCAGTTCCCGACGGGAGAAGGAGGGAGGGGGCTTTGCTTCCCGGTAACTGTCTGCAAATGTAAAATGTCTTCTCAACATATTCTTTATAACCTCTTCATTGATTCCTGACTTTATTTGTTTGTTCTATCTGTCTTTCCTTATCGTTAGTGATCTTCTGCCTATTTAGAATGACGGGGAGAATGCTGAGATTAATCACACTTTATTAAACAATGCTCAGACCTCCACTTTGGTTCGGACTAATATTTCTCTACAACTAGGCCTATAAAATGGATTGGCACATCGATTTGTTCTAACCCTAAATGTTAGCATGACAACACACAAAACTACGACGGTGAACATTGTAACTTCTAAACATCAGAATGCTACCATTGTCATTGAGAGCATGTTGGCAGATGTTATTTGAGAACAGTGACTTGGAAGGGGAATGGGGAAAACATCTGGTCAACTTTTGGACACTCCTATGATTAAGTGGCCTTTGTTGGTAGCCCTGTCTTGTCTTTTTTTGTTGTCTAAACTGTTATCTATTATATTTTCATGCTATTTCATTGGTCTCTTTTATTCTTTGTAAATAATGTTAATATGGAAAACTCACAAGTTTTTGTATCAAAATAATTAATCTTGTTGAACTAGAGGATGGTGATGGAGAGAAGTTTTTTTCTTGTGTTCTAGTTCAACTGTTCAACTGTTGTATATATATATATATATATATATATATATTTTATATATATATATATATTACTTTCAGTTCAGTTTGGCATCTGTTTGTGTTTTTTGTCTCGAGACAAATTGATTGTTCACAGTAAATATGTTCTTAAAAGAACACTTACGAGCCCCGTAGGTCAGCCATATGTGCCAAAAAGAACCCTTCAAATGTGCCGTGCAAATACTCCCTTTTACTGTGACATTTAGCTGCTGAGGTGATCATTTTGTCTGCTTAGAGACTCAGTGTTGTGCATCGCCTTCTGCACGAACGGAGCTCACATAACCAGCTTGTAGTGGGACTAATGAATGAATTACAGACAAACCCACAATGAGCAGCTGGCACAATATTAAATAGAAAATACATTTCTCACTGAAAGAACAAATCAAATTAACATTCATGAATGCTGTTTGTCCAATGAACCCTTTTTTCCTAGTGATGATTTTTCTTTCACATCCATGAGGAAATGCCATAATGTGACCGGCATACTGGTTTTTCATTTTCAGCACCAGGGACAGCTCCACATCTCTTGACCGTATGAGATGGCGATAAACAAAACGAAGGAACAGAACAAACTGCTCTGTCTCATTTGTATATTCCAACTCAACCTGCTCACTGTGCCTTCACAAGGTGTTGTTGTTCTCCTCATGAGCCAATTAAAAGTCTACCTTTATCCCAGCCAGTAAACGCAATCCTTCCAGCAGCTGCTGTGTTTACTCACATGGCAAACTGCCTATTACAGTTTGCGGTTTTTAGTCAATACATTCTCTCATATTCCTATGTATTCCAAAGTCAAATGTGACTTCAAAGATGCTGTGTTGAGTTAGATTCACCAGGACACTCTGCGGAAAGAGCAAGATAACAGGATACTACATAAACAAAGGAAATACAGATTTGTATTCTTATATACTCAGCAGCAAAACAGAAGGATTTTCTCTCAATGTTTATCTTCAAACATTTAATCTCAGTTATATTCTGCTTTCAGATAAAGTTTGCTAATGTGGTGCTTTCACCACACAAACATGCGGCATATTTTGGTTGCATTATGTATAATCACCTTTTTTTTGTTTAAATAATGCAGAGAATGTGTGTCTCTCTCTTTACATATTTCTGTGTAACTGTTCTAAACATGTTTGGCTGTCCTACCAGCGTGCCTCCAATGTGCTTCCAGCGCGATCAAGATACTATGTATCTTGGTATGGTCACATTCACTGTATGCAGCGCCACAACATGATTGTATTAGATAACAGCTTTATCACGGAGTAATTCTACATGTTGTCACTCTCATAAGAACAATTTAGTCGTGTCGTCAGGGTCTGAGGCTTAGGCCATAAATCATTCCACTTCCTCAGACTGAAAGCCTCTGATCACTGATATACAGCTTTGGATTGGGAGATGCATTCAAGTGTGGTAGCCTGTGTCAGAAACAAACTGGCACCATTTTAATACCACAATTTGTAGCTATTTCAGTTCCATAGCTATGTATTTGATCCTATTATTTCTTAGCTTACTTAATTTGTGAACTTCTATTGGTGCGTTTCAGGTATAAGACAATATATTGACTGCACAATTACTTAGAACAGAGAGTCAACTGTAATGTCTGGCAAATACACTGGGTGAATAACGACTAATACATATTTATCTAACAATTCTGGTTCTTCGATTGCCAAGTATTCTGAGTGCAAACCAAACGGTGTGTCCAACCATCCAACATGTACAGTAAAAAACACAGTTAATGGATACATAACTGCACTTCGCTAAAGTTGGGGGACTCACAAGAGTTGTAGTACGTACAAACAGAATGGTCAAAATCTGTGTGACAGACTTTTAGTCCCTAGTATGGGTCGAGATCACTGGACTGGATACTACAATTCCCACAATGCTGCTCAACAGCGTAATTTGCTAGATTCTCAATGCCTTTGTCTTACAAACTCCTGCCTTGTAACACAAGTGTCCTCCTAAGAATGTAAAGTCTCAAAGCCCAATAAAATGCAAAAATAACCCTAACGACATCTTCAGGGTTATTTTTTCCAGCTCACTCAAGAGCTACAGAAGACATTAAACAACTGTTTTCACAGGCTGATTAATACTCCCTGTGAAGAGTAAAGTGATCTTGATGTGTAAAATTTGGTGGATCAGTGGCCCCTTTGAAATGGAGTCATTTGGTGTGGACATGAAAAGAAACAAACATCCACATGCACATAATTCTACTTAATATTTGTATTGCAAGCAAAAGCATTTAATCACACTGTAACGTGCCTGGTTGTCTCGCTTGGGAAACTTAGGATATCAACATGAAAATGATATAGCTTATGTATAAAAATGACACTAACTCGGAAAGAAAGAAAAGACAGAAAATCCTCCTTGTGACAGGAAGATGCTATTGGGCCCAAGATGTACTTTCTCAGTGATGGAGTGTCCACAGACCAAATCCTGTTTGCTGCATAGAGTAACAAGGCTGGTGGTAATTAGATTTTGGATGGGTTCTGTTCCTTCCGGCATACAGAATGTAGGTCGTCAACATTTGTCCGAGGCTGTTTCTGCGGCGTGAGGCCGCTGTCATGGCTCCCTTTGTTACTGGGACACATGTACACACACGGTCCACAGCATGTGATGGGCCTCTGATCAAGCCCAGCACACAGCACATGTTCCAATCGTCCTTAGCTGGAGTTTGACAGTCTGAGTAGAAACCACAACAGCTTCCTGGCCTGTAAGATCCTGGAAGAAAATTCCACCTTTGTATGTAACAATTGTCACCAAAAACAAAAAGCATAGCAGTGCAGGCTTTGACAAATACAAACGCCAAAACAAAGTTCCTGCTTTCTTCGCTGCCCATTAAAACGAAGTAAGTTTACATTTCTTTTCTTCTATTGGGATAACATCTCCTCTGAAGTCTTCAGTTACCAAATAAAGCTAACAGCTGTGACTGCAGGTGAACATCTGTTGGCTCAAGAGAACAAACTCATCCAATTACCCCCATAAACATTGCTCCAGGCATATATGCAGAGGGAAAACACTGATGAGCAGTTACATTGTCGAGGAAATTTGTCACTACATGTGTTAGAGTCAATGCTATTCACTTATTCTTTTATTTTTTAAACCCAGGAAAGGCTCCAGGGAATTAAAGCTGTCTTGGTTGGTGAGAATTACATCTCGGTGAGCTAGGTGTTAGTAGAGACAGAGAGGTGTCCATGTAACAGAACAACCTCCATGGTTGTTGCTGTGGAGATGTTCAAGATGTGCAAGAGTGGCTGTACAGTAAATGTCCTTGATTATGTAAATCTGTCACACGGCCCCAGCCTCCACGGCACAGCACGATATGTTTGTCTCCTAAGATGCCCTTATTGTGGTGTGCTTGTTACCAGGGTAACTGCTGTTTTCACAATGGGAATGTGTAGGATGCCAGAAGCAATGCCAGAATTTGCTTCAGTATAGATAACCCGAGCAGGCTTCACTTGCACATTGCGACAGATTTGTAAAAAAAAATAAATGGATATGAACTACAAATGGCTCCAGTTATAGTATGGACATGCAGCCAGTCAGTTGACTTGCGAAGGAGTTTCTTCTAAAAACAGATAAAAACAACAAAAAAAAGCCTGTTCTGACTGCTTCTGTGAGAGGGAGAAATGTTGTGAATAATGAAGTGGGAAGAGTATGAGACTGTATATTGTGTGGGCTTGGACAATCTGAACCCCAGGCAAAATTATACCTATTCTGAAATGCTGATGTTACATAAGCTCCATTGGGTCATGAAATGTATTTTTCCCCCAACAAATGTGAAATGAATTGGAAAATGACATCGCAAATAAAGCAGTCCAAGAAGTGGACATGTGACAATGTCTTTGTAGCATTATTGTCTGTAAGTGTTCATAAATTATGAGGACTGAGGAAAACAATTGGATTCTGGATTGAAGGAACTGGCTGTATTCAAGTGCAGCCCAAAAGCCATACTATGGTTCACATTTAAATCACTTGTCATTCTACAGGCTTCCTGCTAAAAAAAAAAAGAGAAGAAAATCACATTTATCATTTTGCTCATTATTTCCAAAAGCAGCTCTAAGTCAATAGTTTTGGCTTGAGGAACAGTTTGACATTTTGGGAAATACGCTTATTCACCTTCTTCCCAAAAGTTAGATGAGAAGATCAATACCACTCTCAAGTTTGCCCCCTAAATACAGAGCTATAGCCAGTAGCTTAGCCTGTAGACTGGAATGCAGGGGAAACAGCTAGCCTGGCTCTCTCCAGAGTTCCAACATATGCCATCCAGTTCCTTAGAAGCGCCCTATTTAACACTTGTCTTTGTTTAAAGGTGAAGTGTGTCGAATCTGGCTGTATCTAGTGGCGAGATTGCAGATTGCAAACCAACTGAATTGTCTCACGTGTGCCTCTAGCGTGAAGGAGAATGCGTGAATGGCCCTAATTAGAGCCAGTGTTTGGTTTGTCCATTCTGGCCTACTATAGAAACATGGGGGCCAGCTCCGTGAAGACGACCCGCTCTGTACGTAGATATAAATTGCTCATTCCAAGGTGAACGAAAATACGATTCTTCTTTGCAGGTGATTATAAGCTTAAGACAACATGCTTATGAAAATAATAATCCATTTCTGCCAATAGATACCCCAAAATGCTACAGAAATGCAAAAAAATGAGAAGTTGTGGTTTTATACAGAGTTAGAAGCTGGGACTATGACTTAACAGCAACAACATAGTGACTTGCTATGTACTCTAGAACATCAGTTGGTAGGTGAAAGCCACAGTCATGGGCTCTTGTATTCAATACTGCCCAACCTGTGTACTTGTGTTCACCTGTGTATTGACTTGCTAGAAACAAGACATTTGCTACAAGCTAGAATAAGCTAGCTGGTACATTTCCCAAACTCCCTGAAATTTCTTTTCAGCTTTTATAGGTAAAACCTTTACCTGTTGGTAAAAAAGCTTTAACTTTTATAGTTAAAATAGCAACACTAACAGAGGAAACTTTCTTTTCCCCAAACAAACAACCAGATGTAGGCCTACCATTCTTGGGCATGTGTCTGGTTTAAGGCTAAGCTAGTCCGTTGCTAACGTTTGGGCTAGGTAATTCACTTACATAATATGCTAAGTAGCTGCTTCTGAGATTGCAAGTCAATTTGACTGTGAAGAAGTAAGCATGTACCCGTTTTATTTTTTGTATGCTGTGCATGTTCAAAATGGTGACACAAATCAGTGCCATGTTTAAAGAATGGACCTTGTAGACTAAACGGTATCTTGTCTTAAATGATTGCAATACTTTTGACCCTTGTCTTCACATTTTATGCTTAAACACTTTCCCTATTCACAGTCTAAGTTTTACAGTCCCTCTGTGACAACACCAACAACTGAATAAACCCCGGCTACTGCAGCTGCCCATGTAATCACATAGACTCAGGCCTGAGGACCAAACCAACAAGGAGCTACTTACCCACAGAGGACGAGTGATTCACTGAATAATTCAGCTCAATCAGGCCAGTTTAAACATTAATGGGTGAGTGGGAGTTCCTCTCGGCACCTCCCTAGTGACATACAGTAGTTGAGGAGACACTAATTGCTAACTCTTGTCCAGTAGAAGTCTTTAATTAAAGTGAGAGGAGAGTGCTGGAGCTTCCTTGGCGCTCAGCTTGTCGACCCTTTGGAGAGTGACAAGCAAAGTGGTCCCCCTTTGGCCAACTCTCTCAGAGCCCCGTTAAAATTGCATGGAGGGACACTGGCCTTGACTACATTAAGGCATATTAACTGGGTCCCCCTCCGATTTGTTTGAATCCACTCACATCAAATATAATTTTGTGACATGTGCCCACAGTTGGTGAAAGGCAAGTCTAAAGGTCGTGAAACATAATCTTTGACTCCCTTGATTCCCTTAATGACAGTCTATCTTTTCAAGGCTTGCTTCAGTAGGGTGAAATATATCTATCTTCATACGTTGATATTGGATTTGGATTTTATAGTTAACGAAGCATTTACAAATGACAGAAATGGCTCCAATTAAAGTAGTATCATAGTGAAATGTATAGTCCTGGCCTTTATGTCGGGGTGAGCAATACCACAAAATGTGGTTCCAATTTGATACCAAGTAATACCAGGGCCAGAAGCACCAATATCGATACAAAATACTTACTATTATTAAAAATGTACTACCATGTAGGAAAGAGATACGTGTCATCATTTATTATAAATTGACTCTACAATT
Organism: Ophiodon elongatus; assembly: GCA_016806645.1. NCBI lineage: Eukaryota > Metazoa > Chordata > Actinopteri > Perciformes > Hexagrammidae > Ophiodon > Ophiodon elongatus. Next base: position 2,016,367 of record JACSYO010000324.1, on the reverse strand, counting down.
CAACCATGGCACCGGAGGCACTGGCAATAATTTTTGGGACAAAATGTTCAATGCTACAAGCTGTGGAACTTGAAATCATTCATCTCTAAACTCCTAGAAATGTATTGAGGAATGAGTGTAGGAGATAAAGCTTTAAAAAAAAAAAAGAACAAGAAGACTCAGTCTCAGTGTCTCTGCCCAGTAAAGTGATTGACAGGCAGCGGCCACATTCAGTGAATATCTCATGGCTAAACCAGGTTACATCTTTTAAAAAGCCATTAACAGCACAAACCACAGCTCATAAATTAGACAGCATTCGAAGCGAGAAAAATTAAATGGCAATTCTAGCTGTGAAAAGGATCCCATCTGGTAATGACAAATCAATATGCCAAACAAAATCACTGCACGCAGCTGAAAGGGTAGCAGTGGATGCAGGATATAACTAAAGAGGGGTAAGAGTTGCAGGGGCAGGCATTTGTCAAACATCATTGCTGCAACAGCGCATCACAAGAATGTGCTACTTTGCTAATTGGTGAAAGCTCTGTTGGAGGCGCTGAATAAAATATAAAAGGACGATAGGACTGTGATAGCAGGAAATAATTATTGGGCATTCAAAGGGAGCATGTAACTCCCTGTTCAATCAGACTGGTCCTATGTTTTGATAGATTTTAATGCGGAATATTTTGAATTATGATGAATGTTTTATGGGGCTTTCGTACATCAAATTACCACAGTCATATTACTAAATCAAGTCCTATTTAGATTTCAGATAATAAGCACTGGTCGTTAAAAAATATTTTGCCCAACAAACTAAGTTTGCTTTTGACTTTATCCTCAAAAACAGATCATTTCAGGTAACCGATTAACACACCTATTTGCAGAATTGCTATAATATTAGCCAACTATATTATTATTATCTAAGTCGTGTCACCATCTGGACTTCACAGCAACAGGATCCCCACATTTAGCAAACAAGCCTGAGTGGCGGCTTATGTAACTGTGTGGACTAACCTGAGTAATCATGCTGTGGAGTCATTAAAGAGACAGAAGTGCAATGAAGGGCCCTCACACCAAACCTTCCCCCCCCGCCTGAACAACCATTAGCGCCACAATCACCACCTCCGCTCCGCAGGTCTGCCTACCGTCGGATCCACTACCCACCTGCCCACCTGCCCACCTGCCCACCCGCCCCACACCTCCTCACTTTTCTAACCCCGCTGACGTCAGCGGTTGCCATGGCAGCGTGCAGTAAATTTCATGAAAAAAACAAATCCATTGTTGTGGAATCTATTGATCACCTTCGTTCTCATCATCATTACCATCATCATCATCATCATCATCACCATCATCCACATCATCATCATCATCCACTTCTGTGATTCTATATGTGTGCTTAAGATGACACTCATCTGCTGTTGTTTTGGAGAGGCCACTTTATTATATGGGCTGCTCTGAGAGCCTCTTGTGAACTGAGAAAATCATCACTGAAAATGGATGCTTGGGAGAAGCTTTAGGGCCCTTGATTACGGATGCCTCTCCAATGATGCAGCAGAGGTCGTCAAGTAGGGTCAGGAAGGCCCCAGTTGGTGCAGTGTGTGTTAGAGGAGCCGGAAGAGTCGTCCAAAATGAGATGGCCACCTATGCACAAAACACAGCATGATTGTTAATGAGATTTGTAGCTGATGTATATAAAGATGTCACAAATGCACATTGGCCAACGAACGACTGACTTTTCTTTTTTCTTTTAAAGGATGTATATTACATTACTTTGTTGTTAATACGTTTTATTTCTTAATTAAGTGAAACTTTTATGCCGTTTTTAACTCGTTGCCGTTTTGTTTTTAAGTGTGTGATTTGTGATTTTATGTCTGAAACGTTTACACTGGCTAGGACTCTGAGATCTGAGATTTTAAATCTCAATGGGACTACGTACCATGGATACATAAAGGTTGGATCAAATAAAATATGTCGAACTACTGTTGACGTTTACGTTGAGGCTCGCAGGTCTCACATTGATTTTGCCTGGTTGTCACAACAGAGAGAACGGCAAATAGTAAAAAACTAAAGTTAAGTATTTACAAATTGCTATTTACCGACACAGAGTCCCCCACTTCCAGCAACACAGAACATAAAGCACAAGAGCATTGTTTTTCTGCTACAATATGAATACATTAGATGTCTGTAGGCATATTTTCTAACTTTGGAGTGAGCCAGGCTGGCTGTTTTGTTTCATCCCAAGTTAAAAGTGTCTCTTGGCTCCAGCTCCATACATCATGCACAGACATAAGAGTAGTATTGATCTTCTCATCCAACAATCAGAAGACGGTGATTGCACTCTTTTCCTGAAATGTGGAAAACGTTTTTTTCTTCTTTCTTTTGCCTGAAATGCACAAATAATCAGGGATTTTCTGATAAAATAGTAATTTACTAAACACATCATCCAAATAAAAAAAAAAAAAAAATGGGAACAAGTGTATTCATGTTGACCACCTCCAGCTTTGCAGATCTGCTTCATCAAACAATGTTGTATCTGTGTCAAGAGGATTGGGTTGCAGATTACTCTATTGTTATTTCATTTCGCACACAGAACAATTGGTTCTCAGTTAGGCATGGTTATCAGTTTTAAACATAAGTCTGAAATAAAAAAAAGAGGCAGTGGGCAATGTTTGATGAATCATGTCATTTTGAATCTTGGATTAAGGACACAGTTGGAAAATGTTGCCAAAATATTTCAGTGGAAGCGAGGTATTCAGAGTTCTTGTTTTCAGCAAATGCACTCTCCATGTGGCCAAAAATACACCAATCTATTAATGAAATACTCAGTGGACAGCATCCAAAACTACGACTCAAGTGATGTATTCATGCAGCCATGTAATTTTTGCATCCACCGTCTATTGTCTTTTTTTAGGCAGGATGTTATTAGCATACTCTGCTGTGCATGTGCGCAGGCAAGCTCAACGCAGGAGGCTTGTTTTGTTGATTTATTAATAATTTCGTCATTCAGCTGTGTTTTTCCACTGCCTCCCATAACTATGGCAACCAGCCGCAAAGTCTTGAGGAGAGTCTGGGTCTATTGTAAGAAAGGAAGAAGTGAAAAAAAAAATTCTACTATTCTCTTACAGCAGATGTTCGCTTGTGACTTTTGGCTGTATGAAGGAAGTCCATCTTCCCAGTCAATGGAGAGCCTCTCATCTCCTTGAAAAAAGAAAAATGTACAGACAATCTGCCCACGAGCAGACGTCAACCACATCTCACCACCTACCAGCTGCTTGTAATGCAGACACTGTGTGGGGTGCGGCGAGCAGCAGGCTAGCTTGGGAGGCTTAATTCACATATCAGCTCGGTTTACACTCATCATTACAATACATCTCATCTCCCCACAATGTCAATTTTTCTTCACTCTCATTTCATGTCAGCGTCCCACATCACCCACTGAGTTGTTGCAGGACTTCAATGGTTTTGTTTTTTTCAGTGGTAGTGGATATGCTGAACTTTAATAGTAGATGGATCTGTAACAGGCTTACCAGGTATATGGCCAGGGGCCTATGGGGGCCCTGGGCCCCCAAACCCTAGGGCATGAGACTTAAAAGAGATGCAAAACGGCTACAAACACATGTACAACAACCATAAATAGATGTACAACGATCACAGGGGCACATGACAAAGCGAGACAAAACAACTGCAAAGGGACGCAAAGCAACCACCAAGAAGAGTAAAACAACCAGAGAGGCACAAAACAACTGCAAAGAGACGCAAAACAACCACAAAGGGATACCTATTTTGTCTATAATGTGACTCAAAATGACTTTATAGAGACACAAAAAGACTATAAAGAGAAGCAAAACGACAACAAAGGGATGCAAAATGACAAAAATAAGTAAATAAAGGTTAAATTTAAGGACACTCACTCATAAAAGAAGGGATGCACGATGACTACGATGCGTGATTTGTAGTCGGTTTGTGTCTTGCTTCTCTGTAGGGGTTGGGGGCCTTTAACGTTGCCTCATAATCTGTGTTTAGAGGGGTCTGGTAACATTCAGCCACTGATGCACATCAGAGATCTCACAGGTGGCAGGGGGTCTACACAAACCTCCTCAGCGGATGCTCGCCACATCTAAATTCACACCTGAAGACAGCACCCCCTGCGGATGCCATTTGTGTGTTTGTTTATCTTAATAGGTCACTGGCCTTTCCACCTGCAGGGTCGAAAGTGACAGCGCGGAAGTCAACTACTTTAAGTAGTGCAGATTTGAAGTACAGGTTTTTTACTTGCAACACAAAGAGTTTAACCCACAAAGAGTTTAACCCACTGCACTGAATTTATACACCATACTCAAAGGTCACAGCAGAGTGGGTGGCGTACACAGTGATGCAGGTTAGTGTGACACTGTGTGACTCAGATACAATCGTTGTTGTTGTTTTACTCATGGTTTAACTCAGCCTCCACCTGCATCATCAATATTCATTTCATGTAAAATATTTGACTGTCCCTTTTCCAACAAATCTGTTTTTTAAGCTTGAATTTTCACTGCAACAGCGCAACTAATGCTCAAATCCTTATCTCCTGCCCACGAGTCTGGCACTGTCTCATGAAAACAATTTGCCCATTAGTCGTAGGTATTAAAAAGGCAGGATGTTTTTTTTCTTTCTACTTTAGATCTGGAGCCTCTTGTGTTTACCTCATTATAAATGCTTGCAGTTTACATCTTAACAGCTTTAAACTTATTATTTCAGAGAGTTGGATAAAGGCTAAAGGAGTTAAGATGCTTCTTTATGGTTTGGTGTGTCTGCACGGTACGTCTCCAGCTCAATTGATTATGTTTGTGCACTAGTGCAACGTGTTTTGAAGAGAAGGTTGAATAGTATTCCATTAACACATATCAAAATGTGATGATTACACAAATGCAACATCCCACACTGTAACCTTAATCCTTTTCATCAGCTCTTCCCTTTTTTTTGCCTCCGTGGTAAAACAAAAACGGAAACCACACGTGAGCGCAGGCATTAAAATGTCATGGTCAGCATCTTTGGAGGAGGGGGGGAGGTGAGGGGTGATGGGGGGTGTTGTATTTGCTGGCTTTCTTGCATTCCTGATGGTCGACGCGTTGAGACATTGGCAATGCTCGTGTTCACTTGTTGCTAAATGCTTCCACCAATAAGTTCAGTGTGCTGCCATGATCCAACCTGACCCGCCAGCGAGTCAGGAGAAGAGCGAAAACATTGTTTCCATTGGAAAGAAATCATCTTTTTTTTTTTTTTGCTCTTCTGTCAATGAAGAAATAGGCTCCGGTTTGGATAGAACCGATGCTATTTCAGCATCTATGCTAACCTCTTTAGGCGTGGCCATTTTTGTTTTGAACCAACGGTCACCGCTCCGAGTCGTCCCACACACCTAAACCACGCCTCTAGTTGCCAGCAGGGCGCTGATTGGTTTGCTCTTGACCTGGTGATTTTCCCATTGGGACAAGTGATCCCGGGATTCTCGTATGATCTCCTAACATTGCGAGAATCCAGCCGCCGGGCCAAGGTAAGTCATGATCTGCCTCTGCCCAATGTTGTGCAATGCAAGACGAGTGGTGATTCAACAGGACACAGGATGTGACTAGTGTTGTAAGCAAAAATATGTTTGACGAGAGCGGTGTAGTGTTTTTTTCCTCCACCACCAACACCAGCCATTGAGCAAGCAGCTGCAGCCTGAGGGATAAACAGCGTTCGTGTCCAGAGGACGAAAAGCAAAAGCAAGACACAAGTCAACTGGGTGAAAATATGAGCAGAACAGTAGTGAATCTGCATTTGCTGTGAGGCCTTATCTAGATTCTGCAAGGGGTCAGAAAGATAAGTGAGGTGATGTTGCATGTCGGTGTTGGCTCGTGGCAGTAATAGACGAAGAAAAGAGCGGAGCAATAGAAAGAGATACTGGATAATGGATGATGTTCCTCTGAAGAATATGTAATAACATTTCTGTTATTGCTCAACCTGCATTATGAATGGTTTTGTTCAGTCCAGCTTGTTCATTAGAAGATACTGAGGGAATCTCAGAAGGTCGAGAGAACACGGAGAGGCAGCGTTTGATTCCTTTCAAAGTAAAAACGTATTTATAAATAAAAGCATGAACGTATGGTTACAAATGAACCAAAACCATTTTTGCAAAACCTTGACTATAATCCCTCTCTCTCCCTCTTCCATGAGTAGAGGTGTGAGTGAGTGTGTCGCCACGAGGCCTGTTTCTCTAATGTTCCCAGTGGGGAGCGTTCTGAGGTCCAGTGGGTCTCTGTGGGGAGTTGGTGACTGACACTACTCACCCTGGAGCGTTTGCTAACCGAGCCATTGTGCTCTGCGCCCCCCCGGGGCTACTGCTCTGTGATTCATCGTTCTACTGAGAGGAGACGTGATGCCACGAGCGTCACTTAACACATGAAGGAACAGTGCGCATGACCTTTTGATCGTACTCTCCGGTGACAAATGGAAATACTATCGCAGACGAGGCTTTTTTTTTTTTTTTTAAACAACAATCCAAAAAGCAATTCTCTGTGAAGGATTGCAATATGTTTGACCGACCAGCAATATGACCCACTATGGTCCAACATTACAATGGTAGCTGAGAGAGTCAGCCTTAGAGGCGTTAATCACAAGCTTAGTCTTTCCGTTTTGTTCAGTTCAGGTCAAAGATTCAAGTCACTGACTATGAATCTTTGACCTGAACTGAACAACACTTTTTTTCTTTACTGAAGGGAACATTATAACAGTGGCCCTGAGAGCTCGACAAACTGCAAATTAAGGGAAAATAAATAAATAAAAGCAAATAGAACAAGAACACAAGCATATTAAGATCCTTCAATAATTTGACAACTCATGCACAGCATTTAGAACCCACCCCCCCAACCCCGCCCCCCCAACCCCCCGGCTGCAAATAGAGAAACTGTTTCCTGGAGACAATAAGTGACAAAAAAGTGATGCACACGGCTGAGACACGCTTTTCGTCGCTTCGTGATTGGCCGGCTGTGTGAATTGTAAAACTATTTGGATGGACGTGGGAGGAGAGAGCACGTCGCGCATGCCAATTCCTTTCACTACAACCTGCCTGTGAAGTCATCTATTGCATCAAGTGCAAGAGCATAGTGAACGCATCACCGTTCACACCGCACACCGCACACCGCACACAGCACGTGGACCTGCGAGAGGGAACCCATTTCGAGTGCACTAACTGGTGTAAAAATGCGTGAATGCTCAGGGGGATTTCGTTAATGTTACATGAGAATTTAAGTGGTCGGTAAATGGTGTTCACCTGGCCTTCTCTGCTTTTCCTGCACCCGTGTAACGTTCATATAGTGATCACGTTGGCACTTTTTCCCATGATGTCTTTTACCAACCTTTTTAGAAAACACACACATACACAACATCTGAAAACTATATCGACAATAATCATTTTGCAGACCACAAACATAATCCGTAAGTTTTTCTCCGTTTCTGAACACTTCATCCGTCTTTCTTGACGGGTTGACAGTCCTTAATGCCAGGTCCTGCCCTAAAGGGCTTCTATATTCTGGAGAGCTGCACTATCTCACTGAGACATTTGGCTGGAGGGAGTTTTCAGTTTTACTGTACAGTCTGCTGACACTAGGTAAACATCCTGTTCTTCTGCTGGACGGAACAATCGCTGAGACCGCAAAGCGGTTAAGACAGGTTTCCTCCGGCTCCTGTGGATTAAGAGCAGAGGTGTGATGATTGGCTTTACTTGCCAATAATGTATCCACCAGACTTGCTATAGGAAGGCTATGCATCGGCCATGTGGGTACGTATAAGTCCTTTATCAGACATCTCAATCAATGTCAATTTTGGAAAAATATCCAGTTTAAATTTGCTGTCATATACATAGTCTGCATGCTTTCGGGGAGACTAGAAGATTGTATATTAAGAAATGCAAAGATACACATTGCGTATGTATGTGTGTGTGTGAGTGTGACCATTTGACCTCGGAGACCCGTGGGATGTAATCCCCTTTCTTCCTGCTCCAAGCTCAGTGTGATTGGGATTAACAAGCCAATACAAGTTTACAGATGGAATAACGGCACTTCACCATGTGCATTAATAGATAGAAAATCCATTGTGAGCAAGCATTGTTCGACAGGTTGTGGCAAAATGAAAGATGTTCGCTCCCTTAAAAATTCAATTTCCCTGATATCTGTAGGAATACAATAAGGAATTGCTGCCTCTTTCTTCTCTCCCTGTGTATGTGTGTTTGTGTGTGTGTGTGTGTGTGTGTGTGTGTGTGTGTGTGTGTGTGTGTGTGCGTGTGTGTGCGTGCGAGCAAGTAAGGATCAGCAGTTAAGTTATCTGAACCGTACCTCAAGGGAATGTGTTTGTGAAATTGGATTTATTCTGTTATTTGATATATTATCTTCAGCACAATTTGTCTGCACACTGATTCCACTTTGGGCCATATTGAATTTGTTTAAGTGTGAAATATGTGTTGCGCTGACCTTGTCGCGCAAAACACATCCAGGGTAAGCTGAAATGCATCCTGCAACAATCTGCGCACACATATTAATGCGTTTGACTGTTAACTGCTTTCTAATGACACTCATTAGGCTCCGTGGGATGCTGCAGATAAGAAGTAGTCGTGTAGCAAGTGTTGATAATCCAACTCCGCATGTGGGAATCATTTTTGACCCCCTACTCACTGTGAATAAAATTTGCCCATCACGCTCCATGACGTCCGTCCAATGTTCCCCCATCACTGAGATGGTTGACAGCTGCGGACCAGTCGGGCCGGTTCTCCAGCTGCTGCTGCGTCATTGGAAGATGATGGGGGGTAAAGTGCTGATCCAGTTTGCTTCGCCTACCAGGCCATGGCGCAGACCTCGCACGCCACTGAAATATTCATGAATAATCCTGGAAGATGGTGAAAAGTCCTATTTTTCCCAACAGGAGCATCATTAAATGTGGACGTCATAAATGGCTGAGGGTGCGTTTGTTTCCGTGGTACTGTGCTGAGTGTGGAGGTGTGTGTGTGTGTGTGTGTGTGTGTGTGTGTGTGTGTGGGGGGTGGAGCAAGAGAAGAAGCCACAGTGCTTGCAGCACAGATGAACTAACAGATCTTTTCTCTCTGGTATTGCTGGTAATTAAGAGCAGGGGAAGTGTCCTCCTCTGAGGTCAGCTCCTCTGCTCTCTGTTTCCCTCTCACCCCGCCTACACACACACACACACACACACACACACACACACACACACACACACACACACGCACGCACACACACACACACACAGGAAAGGCTCGCCTCTTAATAACTGCATCTCCCATAGCTTGCTGTGTATATTGACTCAATAAATCCAAGGATGAATAATTTGCTTACGTTGCTGAAAAACAGAAGTTATCATCACGGTAAAACCTTTGAATCGCAGAAAACGCACAATTTGTCACCATTAGTCTCCAACTTTTTAATAGACTCCTTGAAAGCATGTAAATGTGGCTGTCTTTTATCGTGATTCATAACACGCTTCATTATGAAATCCATGCCGTGTCTCTAACAGGGAACGAAATGGAAATCAGACTTTAACTGGGTAAAGTGACGGTCATGTGTTCGAGGGAAGGCGCTGCATTTTAAAGTGACATTTATACTCTAATTCTCTGCACCCCCATCCCCCAACACCCACCCACCCACTGCCATCAGCTCTCTCTCTCTCTCTCTCTCCCTCTCTCACACACACACACACACACACACACACACACAGTACATCAACACTACTTTTTCTCCTCGTGCCGCTGTTCTCTCTTCTATGCGCCGCACGGCATTGCGTAAACGGAGCGACCAGTTGAAAAAAAATGTGACTCAGTTCAAACACGTTTTATTAAAGGAGCACCAGATGGCTTTGACAGAAGCTAAACTCTCTCTGCTACTCAAGTCTGCTGGAAGTAGTTTGCAAAGTTTTGGGGCTAATCCACCCTGCACACAGACACACACACACACACCCATACACATGCAGATAGAAACAGGCTGTTAATTTGTGGGCTAATTGTTTTCACTGTTATCGTGCTGTGTTCTGTGTACAATGGATGGATAACATTATTAACATACCAGGGGAATGACGATTTTATATGCAGACTAATTCCTCTCCGATGTGGAAACAGTGGTTGATCTTTGACCCCTTTTTCCTTCAGGCTCTCCTGTATCACTTTCATCGCTCTCACCATTAAATGTAAGCTATTTTTGTATCCGTCTAAAACGCATTAAATGAACATTCACTGCAGGTACAACGATATAAAGAGGAACACATCAAAGCCAAGGTTGAGAGCATTATACAACCCGGCTGCCTCGTCGCAGTGGCGACAGCCTATCAAGATGCTGGATCCTATCCTCCAGGTTGCCATGGTTGCATCAGAAAAGTTGTGTCATCCAATCTGTGATCATTGCATTTACTGTAATAAATGAATAAAAGAGAAGTTGTAAAAGAATGTACTTTTTGGAATTACTTTTCCGTCTTACAAGCTTCACTGACCCATTCATCATCACATTTCTGCAGAGCAAACTATCATTCATCTCACATTGCTGTCATTCCCTCTGACTCTTCCCCATCTATTTTGACAGCGCATTAGTAGCAGCACCTTGATTTGAACGCTGTGCACACCGCATGCAATTGGACTTTGATTCACAAAGACACAATTGCCCTCCACCTGAAGAAACCTCCGTCATTCTGCAAAACTGACGTCCAAATTGCACAAAGCAGTGATGGAGTTGCTCTCACCAGTCTATGACTTATTGAGTAGGTGGCTTTTTATTCCTCACTTTTGATCGCTTTGAGAGGGCTTATCAAATAATGTTGTCATGGAAACCATCCGTCTGTGAACCACCTCTGTTGGTGATGCGGCTGGGATTCAAAAGTAGTTCACAGTAGGGCAACTCAGATCACCTAACTGTAAATTCAAACATGACCTCACGTGTGAGCCAAACTGTCATAGAGCAGACTTTCTGCATATAGTAGCTGCAAGTTCCAGGGTTTCATCTTAAACTCAACCTACGTTGTTATAGTCAGATTTAATTCGGACCTTCCCTCAAAGTTAAACTTAGAATTTTTATTATAATGCTGCTATCCCACAGCCCACTGAGCATGACTTACAGTAAGTGTCATGTCGTCGTAGTCTTTTCAGAGTTTTATATTGTGATCTATAATGAACATGTTTGGTGATTAGTGACACCTCTCCACTCTCCCCACCTGACTTCATCATAAATGGAACAAAAGATACCTTTGTACTCAGATCAGCGAACTACAACTCCGTTCAAATATATTGCCAAAGCTATCTTACTCGGAATGTATTATTTTGCGAATATAAAATGCTGTGATTTCATCGACGGAGACTTCCCTCCCTAGACTCACAGTCAGCCAGCAGCGGCAACTGTCAGCAGAATAGTCAGTTGAGCAGAGTGTCACCACAAGGGAGAGCGGAGCCCTGACAATTTAAATACACCGCCATGATAAAAAAATGGGTGCGTTGGATATATGTTGCATTGAGACAAGAATGCCATAAGTACAGTGGTGAGCTCAAGTCAGCTGCCTAAACCAGCATGCAGAAAAGTTGAACCACATTTGCAAAATCTGATTGATCAATTTGTAACGTGACCACCGAATATCTACTGTCTACCTCACGATTGTGGTGACTGAAGGTAAAATATGTGCAGTATCTGAGAAGCCTTCAAACTCATGGATCTGTTACTCAAACTGGACTTCATGGATCATATTTTGTGTACCTAAATCAGCACGCCCCCACCAAGGCAGGGCTGATTTTGGTGGGAATGATCCCTCACTGGCTTCCCAACCACAAATATTGTGCTCTTTGGAACACGGAACCAAGCTGGAGGTACTGTTGTTGCTAAGAATCAAACTTGGTATAGGCGAGTGTTTTGCTACGGTTCTTCCCGGATGCCCCTGACCTCTTAATGTCTTCTATTGATGGATGAAGCTGTGAGGCCAGGAAGTGACAGCTACCCGTGTTCCTCTGCCTTGAGCGGCGCTTTGGCAGCGTGACAGTGAGAAGCAAACATTACGGCATGGCTGACCTGTTCTTCGCCGTAGACCCGGCCTACGGTCGCCTCCCAGCCATAAACACCACTTCCTCCTCTCAGAACAACCCTTTCAGAGGAACTCTGCAAATTCATGTTGGAGTAAGATGACATGGAGCCAGGAAGAGTTTGTGCATATCTCTAGAGATCTGCTCAAATCGTTGAACTGACCGCACAGAATTGAGAAAGCCGGTGGACTGGGGCCAGGCTACATGACCAGAACAGCAGATGATGAGTAAGGGCTCATGTGTGTGTTCCCAGGGTATTCACCCCGAAGCATTCAGGATGTTCAGCAATATTAATCGAAGCGTTTGGTCATTAAAACAGTTGTATATGAACCTTTTGGACGCATTCATCAATATCGGTCTTGTCTTGCCAATTAGCTCACTGAGGCTCGAGACGTAAAGCAACAAATGGCCATTCTGCATGCCCTCAACGACGGTGGAGTTGGTGAGTAAAGCCTTTATTGGGTCACTGAGTGGAAATCAATACGATGTAATATGTAACACAAGCATCTTTGTCTTTTTACTTCTTGGCACACGACAGGATTACAACAATGTTGGCATCCTTCCGATCTCGTGGTATGATCTCAGTCTGGCAGATGGACCCGAAGGACCTGGCACGAGAAACTGATGATGACTTTTACAGTAGCTCAGCAGAATTGCAGGGGAGAGTTCAAAATCTAGACGGGATTTATCTTAGCTATATATATTTTACGGGGGGGGGGAGGGGTTATATGTCATGTATATATCAATTTGTCCTGGCCACTAACTTCACAGTAAAGATAAGACGACAAGACCGTGTTAATTTGTGAGCTTTATATGTGCTGGTAGGCAGATTTTGTTACCTCCGAGAGAAGGAAGGCTAGCTGTTTCCCTTTGTTTCCAGTCATTATGCTAAGCTAAGCTAACTGTCTCTGTAGCTTCACGTTAAACATACAGACATGAGGTTGGTGTCAATCTTCTCATTTAACTTTATGCAATAAAGCGAATAAGAGGATTTCCCAAAATGTGTGAAGTTATTAGCACAGCTTAATCATTTTCACCTATAGCTCACAGTCTTTCTCTCTGTTACAGATATTGCAGAAGTAAATCTGTGGAGCTTTATCACCACAGTGACCACGGGTATTCATTCATATAATCTAAACTAAGTCCTAACAGCCTTTGACAAAAATGAGCCCATAGAGTTATTTCAGGAGAGCCAGAAATAGCACAGGGAATCTTGGCAAGTACTAATATCCAGTACCTGCCATAAATAAACAGACATGAAGACACTTGAACAGCTCTTCCACTTGGCCGAATGCCCGCATCGAAAAATCCACTGAGCTCCATCACTGAAGTTCAATACAAACACATTCACCTTCTGGAGGGTAATCGTCTTTATCTTTAAGAGAGGAATGGTTTGTAGTACTCTCTTTGATCAGCTTTTCATTTCACCGAAACTAAAGTCTTTTGTCCCAATCTAATATTTCATTTCCGCATATTCATCATTCATCCGAAGTTAGAATCTCTTTGCTTCTGAGGAAATACTAGATGTACTGGGACACTCTGGGATTTGTTCAGTGTTCAGATACATTTAAGAGTTGGAATGTCTAATTCATTTAAAGGACTAAAAAGATATAAAAGAAATGCCCTACATTTCTATTTGATATTTTAACACCAGCTGAAAGTCTTTTTACAGGTAAAATAATATACGTCATGAGCGCAGCCAGTTCTGCCTACACTAACCACTCTCATATTTTGTTCCTTCACTGACATTTTTGGGAGGTTATTTTAGTTCAAGAGCACTCTCTTCTGATGTATTTTATAACAGAGTAAAAAAAAAAACAGATCCTAGTATCTGCAGCCTCTCCGTTGTTCTAATTTTAATTTCAATTTCACCGCTGGCTATGATGCTGGATGCTAAAAAAGTCCTGCCAAGGGGGAAGTGGATGGATCTGCCGGCTTTAAAGAGGCCTCTGAGTGCTGTGATGGGCTGTAATGGGGAAACATTCACCCTTCCTCTGGATAGATGTGACTCGCAATAACAGCGTCCATGTCATGCGATCATATAAACTCCTCATGCGGCCTTTTCTCCCAGGAATGATGATGCAAGCATCCGTATGCTGACAGAGAGAGAGAGATAAATGGGGGAAAGAAAGAAAGACTATACAGCTATTTGGTGGGTATGAAACCTCAAAACATGTCAAAACTGAAAGCTGAGAGAGCGATAATGTGTGTGTGAACGAGACACACACACACCTAACTTTATTAGTTAAAAACGTTCTCAAATAAACCCTTTTGCTGTTAAATCATGTTCCGCGTGTATCAGTTGTCATGAAGTAAACCACCTTTAACATACATTTACTACTTATTGTAATCCTCATGTTGTTGCTGATGCCTCCGGCTCTGACTTTTTTAACAGTGGCAGTAAAGTGTCAGCAGCACTCCCTCTGTGGGTGTTGGGGGGTGGGGGGGGGGGGATGATATCAAATCCCAGTGCCCTTCATGATTTCACATCACAGAAGGGCTCTCTCTTGAAAGTCTTGATTCAGGAGATGCCGTCATGCAGTGGGCTTCTGCCAGAGGAGCCATCCGTTCATGGATGGTCACCAAAAGAGGAGGGGCATCATTATTTCTGGCAAGTTATTCCGTAACAAGGGAACAACAACACGCTGTGACATTTTTTAAAGTCTGGTGTTGCAGTGGTGGTGAGCAGTGGTGGAAGAAGAAGTCAGATCTTTAACTTAAGGAAGAGGACCAATACTATTGTCTCCAAATGAAGTTAAAGCCAAACTTTTCCGGTTTTCAACCAGCTAGTGTCATTACAATGAGCTCCCTGCTCATATGCCGACAAAAGTTTGCATTTCTGGGCTGTTGTTCCGGATTGTTATTCCGCATTTTTTGCATGCCTGCTTCCACAAAAGAGAGGGGCATTGTGTGATGTTGTAATCAGACATATGAGCCAGAATTCAATGCGGAGGGACTCGTGACGTTTGGACGAGGAAGCGGCCGCACAGCTGAGAGTCGAGCACTGCCAGCCAGTGAGGACAGCGGCGCAATGAGCCCAGTGCTGGATGTTGTAGGTTTTTCTACCGGCGTGCAATTTTTTTTTTTAATAAAACCAGCCCCTTTTCTCTGGTCATGAAGCACCAGTTTATAAAATATGTGTGCCTTTCTACAGCATATGCCCAGTTTTATGAAAATAACATCTTTCCAGTAGTGTTATACTTCTTTAAGTAGAATAATCTGGAAATACCCAAGTACAAGTATACCTCAAAATTGTACAGTTGTAAATGTACTTAGTTAAATTCCAGCACTGTTGGCGACCAAATGCTATCCAGCTGGTGACTGATTATAAAATTGTCTTTTCCCCATCACATCCTCAATATGTTCACAAACACAGAAAAATAACCCCTCTGATCACCGGTTGCTATAGCAACTCCAGCTTGCGCGCTGTGATGCTACAAGGCCATGGATGTCGTTGTGATATCAGGCGCTTGCAGTGAAACAGCACAGTCTGTCTGTGACCAAAAGTACTGGGAACGCTTTAAGATAAAAACAAACAAAAGAAGCAATGGGAAGATAGTTGGAGGAGGGGGGAGGGGGGAGGGGGAAGAAAAAGAAACACCATTTTCAGGTAAAAATAAACAGCATATATAAACCATGTATTGTGAGGACTGCAGAATGTAATTAGACCAGAATCTCTTGGGAGGAAACACAAAGAGCTATGAGCATATACACTCATAAAACACACATCACAGCCGACGCTGACGGGGAAGATTCTGGGGCTCGTTGTCGATGAATCGGCAAGCAACTCCATCCGCTACTGTATGACCACGTCTGTCCCGCGCAGAGAGTGGGTTCCATCCACGGAGCCCCCCCCCCCTCCCCCCCAACACGCGACATCCTGGCGACAGCTCCCCAGCTGACTCCTCTGTCCCAGTGTTGAGAGGCGGCAGCTGAGTCGACGTTGTGCACTAACTACTGCTTGCCTCATTACATCACTGATGTGGTCGTGACAGGAGACAAAGTGACTGACTGCAAGGCGCCGAACACATCAGACATCGCTCCGTGAACACTTATCCACCGCTCCCGAGCACTTAGGCGTTGCTAATCTTGCCTTGTTTTCACGCTTGTTACAGATCTGCCAGTCTGCTGTACATTCAAGCTCGTCTTGTGGGCAGAGAGTCTCGAGAGGTGCATTTGTTGTTTAACTAGCAGTGCGTGATCATGAATCTCATCCCAAATATAGTCCTTTTGCTTCCCGAATGAGTATGGACTGTTTTGATGGTTGACTCGGGTCACTATGGCGACTTAAAGTCATATTGAGCTTGGTTTTAAACGGGTGAGGTCAGGAACAGCTTTTGACAAAGACGAATTAAGACTCAATTAAGGAAACCGTTCAACAAAAGCTCATACGTTTTCTTGCTGAGGGTTGGATGAAAATATTTGACACCAATCAGTAACGGTCAAGTTCACACATCACAAGCACTAGCTCAAAGGTTAGGTTCACACGGATTCAAATCAACTAGTTCACGTGAACGTTCACAGTCCCCAAAAAAACGAACCAGTTCATGTCTTATGTTTCTTAAAAAAAAACTGGTCAGACGATATGGTTTCCAATTAGTCTCAAAGATACGAGAGTTAACGACCAAAAACATGTGTGTTGATCTTCTTTTCTAACTTTAAGCGAGAAAGCAGAAGTTTAACAAGTCCTTCTTACTTGGTCCCCTTAAAAGGATGAGTTGGTCAACGGACTTGTTGAGCGCCTTTCTAGTCTTCCGACACCGCTCAAAGCGCTCCAACACTACATGTCATCATTCATCATTCACACCCATTCATACACAGATGGCAAGGGGGGCTACCATGCGAGGATCGAACCGCTGATTCTCTGATTGAAGGACGATCCCGCTCCACCACCCGAGCCACCGTCGCCTCTGTAGTTGGCTATGTTACGGCGCTCTTCTCCCCCTCGAGGGTGACCGAGGCTGGCGAGCCCTTCGTGAGCAGCTGAACGAGCATGATCCCAGTTGGAGCGTGCCGTAAATGGCCAGTATGGCAGCTTGGCTTCTCTCCGTGGTTGCAGATGGCAACCAGCGACTCCGGGGTCAACGTTCTGTCTGTGGCCCGCCAAAAATACTCGTCCCGAGTGGGAGGCTCCATCTCCGCCCGCCTCAGCAGATTTCAGCACATGTGGGTGAAGGAGGCAGCAGTATTCGGAGGAGGGATGCAGTCACTCACTTTGATTAAAAGTCAGTTAAATCAAATCATTAAAAGTTTTGGGCTTTTAAGCTATTTGGGGACACAATTTGAAAATAAAGACATGGCAACTTATTACACATTAGGATCTATTATTGGAAAACCATAGTGTGTAACTCCAGTTTCTATAGTAGCAACTGAATTCTTTTGACCTTTGATTTCATCCCTCTGAACATATGTGGGGCATCGTACAGTATCTGTCACATTGAGTGAAAACCATCTGCTCTCCGAGTGTCTCAATCAATGAGCATCCACTGCTTTCACTTCCGAGTATCATCTATATGTTTCCCCTTATGCTTCATTTACGATGTGTGTGGACATGTGGACCCTTGAGGGCTTTGGATAAATCGTAGAATGCAAGGGCGTCATTTCATCTCAAAGGACAATCCGAAGCCTGCTGCAGATGCATGAAATGGCAGTTTAAAAAGATTGATTCACCCAAATTACAGAAGACAAACATATATTATCACGTACAGCTTGGAGTTGATGCTGATTTTGGTTTTATTTGCCCAGGTTTTGAGATATCCATCCCTGAGATTTCTTCCGCTAAACCAGCACTGGCTGTAACTGATGTATTTCAGAAGTCACTTTTTTCTGGAAAGAGGTGATTCTGTTCATTTTTTTTTTAATCAAAGTTTCTAAAGCTGCGAGCACCACCTGGTATATCATCCTATTGATATCTGGCCACGCATCTATCTGCACACGTACGGTTAAAAAATAAAACCTTTTTTCCTCTTTCACGTTTCTTCTCTTTCTCTAGATTCGGATAATGAACCAACCATCAAAGCAAGTCAGGGTGATCTGGCACAACAATCTTACCTGAAACAGCCCTACAAACGTGTTTCTTATCTCATTATTAAATTGGCCAAATAGATAAATGAATTCTTCAAGTCCAGCCTGCAGAGCAGCAGCGTCTGATTGGCCAGCTGCTTTTTGGCAACACATATCAACTAATTATCCTGCCTTTCCCTGTACCTCTCCATTTTGCTTTTTTTTGTTGTGTGTATGCCTTTTAAATGGAAGCCTTTTTGTTGCACTGCCTTCATTGTTGTTATGATTAAGTGTAACTGTTACTGCACATTGTGGGAGAAACAACTGGGGCACTTCAACAACTCGACCGGCTGTGTTGAGCTGCTCCCAGTCAACCTCCGGGGCTGCTTTTATATCCCAGTCCATCACCTAACACAGGCCACAGTGGAGTGAGTCATATAGAATTGCAGGCAGCCTATTAGTGTATACAGGTAAATATGAAATCTGGCAAACTACATAATGTCCATTATGTGCAAACGTTCATGTTAAAATTCTTCTTTTTAGGTATACATGATTCTTGCAACTTGGGCAGATGCTATTAACAGCAGGTGTTACTCTTGTTAGATACTGTATGTGTGTACTATTTGTATACTTCTCCTAAACCAAACCATGTAGTTTCAACTAAACTTTGACTGCAAACTAAAAATATTTTAGATAAAAATTACAAGTCATGTGAAAAACAGGCTTCTCCCAATTTGCTGGGTGGAAGTTCTAAGTTTGACCCACGCGTCCAACACAACCTCCTCCCAGCACGCACTCTGTCGCTCTTTGGGCTGCCACTACTATCACTTCTCAGAAAGCCTCTCAGATCCACATCTCATCCACGTTTTACCGCACAGGTTAAAATGGTGGGGGGGAGCGCGAGCGTACAGGTGCACCCTCCACTGTCAGAGAGAGCCCACGGGCTGCACGTCGCGCGCGCCGATCCTGCAGAGGATAACACACCGCGCGTGTTCAGTGGGCTGGGACTTGAACGCCCCTCAGATTGCCTCTGACCCGTTCTACCGCTGGTCCTGTTCCTCTCCGCTGTGCGCTCTGGACACTGGACTCCCTCACATCGCCTCCTCCTCCTCCTCCTCCTCCTCCTCATCCTCCTCTTCCTCCTCCTCCTCCTCCTTCTCCTCCTCCTCCTCTTCCTCCTCCTCCTCCTCACCACCGCGCAGAGCTCGACGCGCGCAGGCACAACAGATGGTCCAGCACTACAGGCTGCAGGAGCGCACGCATTTTGACGAAGAAGTACTTTTTATTCCTCTCAACTTCACACAGGGACGTTTCGTGTAATCGGAGTGAGGGGGGTTCTCCGAGGACAAACTCGACTTTGAACAGTCACTGGATCCTTTACGTTTAGAGGCGGAATTTGCTGTCACGGTAAGTTTGGATGTTTTTCTTCTTCTTCTTCTTCTTCTTCTTCTTCTTCTTCTTCTTCTTCTTCTTCTTCTTCTTCTGAATAGCCGATCAGATTTCAGAATCAACAGAATGCTGATAAAAAAAAAATGCACTAAACGGAATGACTTCTTTTCCCCACCCCTCCGTTATTGATGTATCTAAGTCTATTCATACAACTAACCTGAACCAATTTAAGTTTGTTACATAATATTGTGCATAATGAGGACCAAATGGATTGATGCCTGGCGTCAATCAACCCACCTTTAGATGTAATGCCTAAAACAAAACATATTTACACCATTTGGATGAAGACAAATCTGTTTTTAGATATAGATGCATTAGATTTGCACTCCATTGCAACAACATGTTTCCTAAACTAAAGACATCCCCATACGCATGTCTTGAAATTGAGACAAATTGACACCAGTGAGTTGTTGTTGTTTTTTTTTTTTTGTTATTGGTACTTGCCAAACTTTATAGTTGCAGCATGAATGCAAGAATGAAAAAGAAACGTCGGAGCTCCTCATCATCCCGAATCCCTCCAGCAATGAGAGTCTTTTAGTTCTTATATCCCAGGAGTTCGTAGCCGACAGCACTAAGTCTTCACCGGCTCCACAGGCACGCATCTGTGTGGAGTGCTGATGCTGCAACTCTGTGGGGATGCTGATGCCACAAACACTTGAGCAACATTCAAACACACAACGATCATTTTCAGTGACTTATGTTGAGCCTCCCACAGGGAAGACTTTTAATGAGAAAAACCATACAGGCACTAGATCATGTCAAAGGTCTGTAATGTTCTCTGACTTTGTGTTTTTTTTTTTGTTGCCTTTTCTCCCGAGAAGTGGCTCGGGTTAGAAAGCGGGCTAAACAGCAGCTGACGATACAAGACTTTTTTTTAAATATCAATGCAAGACATCTAATTATGACCTTAATGGAAATTGAATACCCTTCTCACTCCACCTATCACGTCTCATTTCCATTGAGATTTCATCAAACACTGCATGCAAAAAAAAAAAAATAAAAGCTTTTTTTTTTGTGACACAAAACACCCGCACTGATGACCTTTTTACACATTCAAATTAATTACCCATTTGGAAATGTGCCATACGCAGTGTTTTGCATTCTGCAACGGCTCCCGTTCATAAGGAAGAACTCCTGCTAGCACCAGCATGCAGTGAAAAGATAAGGCTTTTACTGTAACAGCCTGCGAGACACTGACACTAATCTCTCTGAACTCCTGCATGCTCCCTGCCTCAGAGGAACATTAGAGAGCGGGCACTCTGACATTCAGTTCTAGGATTTAATAAGACTTTGACTGGCCTAATCAAGTCTCAATCGGCCTCTTGACATTCATTATTATTAATCCACTATTTAGATTGAAATTCAGGTATGTACCTTATGTAACAGCAAGCCAGCTGAGCCACAAACTCAGATTCACACAGGGGAGGGAAAAACCCCACCAGGGGAGCATTTCTACCTTATAGGTCGATGCCAGTCATCCGTATGTCGCGTCTTTAAGGCCCTTTAAGATGACTGATGCACTCGGGGTCACCACTGAGCTGTAATGATTTGTTTGGTCCCAGAAGAGGTCCAGACCTGCGGTGGACCCCGGGGGCTCCAAGCGGCCTGAAGCAGCCACAGGAAAGCGCAGCAGACCGCCACATAGCCTCGCAAATTGCACACGGTTAGATCTCCTGGGGGAGCCACTCCAACTTTGTGTTGCATCCGAAGCCGCTGGCACGACAAGAGACGCGCGGAGATGTGAGGATTGCTTTGAAAAGGCGACTGCGGACGTACAAACGTGCCAACGCTGGTGAAATAATAAGGGGCAACAGTGACGTTGGAAGTGAATGGAAATAAGTTACTCCTCTATGAATTAGCCGTGGGCTCAATTTCTGGTAGTCTGCTTCCTCTAGATGTATTGCGGCAATCAATGTTTTTATTACTCTCTGCCTTCACTCGTCCTGTGGTTTCTCTGTACGCAGTGCATATTGCACTGCGCAAGTGTCCCTTGTCTTTAAGATATCATATTTTCCTCGTCCTTGCATGTGGCTTCCTTTGTGCTCATTGAAAATGTTATGGGACCTTCGAGAGTCCTCAGCCACTAACGCTGCTGGTGCCAGAGCCACACGACAAACTTCACGTGTGCTCTCATACGTAGTCATGTGCATACTACGCTGAGTATCACTCGATCAAAACACACACTGAGCAGCTATATTGAGGGCATAAATTGGTATATACTGCAGCGCAGGTATCATGTGGAGAGCCAGAGAGATTATCCAGTACCTGAGAGGACGGGGTCTTTTTCTCTATGTGGAGAGCAAAGTACACATTTTGACACCGGAGCAAAGGAATTGTCACTGGGAGGAGGCGCCGCCGCCGACATTATTAGAGTGCCAGAGATGCTCCCAATGTGGTGTTTCATTATATTGTCGGCGGAGTTGTGTGAAAAGAAGAGTAGTGGGCCTTTGAGTGTGAGTGAGAGACCTGTATTCTACCAGAGAGGGCAGTTTAATGACTTAAGCCAGAGACAACATCCCTCAAGTTAGATCTAAAGATCTTTTTTAGATCTAAAGTAATAAGATAGGACCGTCTCCTTTTATGAGAACTGTAGTGTGTGGACCGCGAGTGTAGTATCCTGCTTTGAAGAGGGGAATCAAACGCGTGTAGAAACTCAGCCACTTTAGAATCTGACTGTTGTCTTGACTTAACCCTTTTTGCCATATATATATATATATATATATATTTATAAATTGTATATTTTTTGTATGTCTTTTTCTACACTCAACAAACAGCCAAACATAAAACGAGAAAATGAAATAACTCCTTTCCAAACAGCCTGCAGATGCATTCTGCTTCATAATTGTGGCGTCAAGCAAATAAATATGATGCCTTAAATATCGGTTCTTGCTGAGCAAACGGCGTCCTGTAAACTAACAAAATCAGTCACTTTAGACATCCAGTACTGCATATGTTAAAGGCTAGCACCATTACCTCTGATTCAGTGCTGGACATTTTTGTTAATGGGCTCCTCTTGACGCTTCCCTAGTTTTACTGCCGCTGCTGTCCGTCCGTCTCACCCGGGCCCGGCGCTGCCCTCGCATGACTGAAGCCACCAGGCAGAAATAAGTGATGCCACATAAGTCCGAGACTTAACTGCAGCAACACATTTATAGCTGTGTGTGCACTCTCTCCATTTACAGTCAGTGGATCGATATCGTGAGTGAGAGCGAAAACGAGGGGGGATACTACAGTGAATAAATCCTGCAGTGATACCTGTAGCAGTCGTGTCGTGCGACGTCTGACATTAAGCCGCTGATCTCGACACGAAAGGGGAAATGCTCCCGTTCGTGACAGAGACGATGGATGCATTAAAAGTGAACACTGCGCATATGGCGCATGCATCCTTATAAGAGCTCATTCATGCATAGTGAGTGGTTCTCTGCAGGTGTCAGTTAGCGATGTCACAATACCAGAAATGTAGTCGTCGATACCAATACCAGTTAAATTCCATGATTCTCGATACCCAATCTGATACCCAATCTGTCCCTTGGGTTTCAACACACACTCCTTTTTTTAATTTTTTTTTGCTAAAAAATGAAATTAACAAGATTACATTTGAACACATCATGATAACTTAATAATTACACTTTGCCCAAAACACATGTTTACTGAATAGAGTTTGAACGCACCATAATGTAACCCAATGCGACCTCCGTTAGCTGTTAGCTAATGTTAACGGTTCAAAGTTGAAATATTTTGCAGCCCTCCCCGACGGAACTTAAAACCGGATGTTAGCATCGCAATGTTTAGATACAAATGCATTTTATAGTTACAGGTGTAACTTTAAAATTTACAAAAACAATGGCGGTTCGGCCGAACACTCAGTTGTGCTATGCTAATAGCGGCGAATGTAGCCTCGAGCTGCTAGCCTCAAGCGTGCTGCAGAGGTCTGGTATAAGCTAACTTCATTCTTACTCCACATCCCCAGGTTGTTGTGATTTTTCTAAAGCGTGACAAAAAGTGATATTGCTCATTTATTAGGTTTTGTACAGCCCTCTGCAGCCACGAAAGGCTTTATACTGCTTTTTTTTCACATATGTAGTAGTACTCTGACTTTGATGTGTAAAATTGCTGGAGTTCCTTTCATAAAGACCCCCAAAACCTTTTTTTTCTTCTCAAACACCTCGTGTTAGTGAACATCCTTCTAGGGGCCAGCGGTTGAGTCGGCCTCTGTGACGTTCTCTTCTGGCTGGGAGCTTCTTGTCACAGGCATCTGGGAACGAGTCGCGGACGCCGACTCTGTCATCAGTCATTGAGGGTTGTACAACAGCAGTTATGTTTTAATAACATGTGACACTGCCTGCACTGTTTAAGAGCAGGCAGCAATTAG